>OY744555.1:1668180-1670680 GCA_963556195.1 Sepiola atlantica | reverse complement strand
GTTAGTCCCATAAATATCTGCATTTGAAAACACACAGTCGATAAGACGTGTATTCGTTTGGCAAAGTGACCCCATCAACTCCCATCGCGTTTGCTGACTCTCCCTTCCCCCCACCCCCCTTTTTTTTTTACCCCATCGAATTTTTGGAACGATTGTTTGCGATCACGTGGTGCAAGAATTAGTTTATGAGTTCAACGTAAAATAAGTATTGTTCAAGTGACAGTTGTTTTTTGTTAATACTCAAACGCTAAAAAACCCTTTCTTGGCCTTTTGGCCAAGATCAAAGTGTAGTATCTGTTTCCGATGGATACTGCACGCCTGTCCTAGGAGGTCCACCCTCCCAGGCTTTGCCTCCCCTCTTTGGGGAGGAGTAAGTTTATTGCTTACTGTCTGAGGCGCTCCTACCGGGGAATGCCGACGGGGCTGCCCAGGCAATTTTTAAATGGCCAGAGTGCTCACCTCTCGAGCGCTGGCTTCTCAAACCCCACTTTCTCGACCCGATCTTGGGTCACATCTTACTTGTGGGAGTAAGATAAAACTGGCCTTGTGCCTAACTCCTGGGGAGGAGTAAATAAAACCCTTTCTTGGCCTTTTGGCCAAAATCAAAGTGTAGTATCTGTTCCGATGGATACTGCACCCCATAGACTTGTATTGTCTTGGCCTTCGGGGCTTGATTTACGCCGGTCTATGGGTCTGTCCTGTGCAATTCTAGGAGGTCCATCCTCCCAGACTTCGCCTCTTTGGGGAGGAGTATGTTTATTGCTTACTGCCTGAGGCGCCCCTACCGGGGAATGCCGACGGGCTGACCAGGCAATTTTTAAACCCCACTTTCCCGACCCGACCTTTGGTCACATCTTACTTGTGGGAGTAAGATAAAAACTGGCCTTGTGCCTAACTCCTGGAGAGGAGTAAATCAATACTCAAACGCTAGAATAAAAACAAAAAACAAAAGAAAAAGAAATTACTGGAGATTTCACATATCTCAGATAAATACTAATCTAGATATAAAAAAATAAAAACGGAAATTATTCGTACATATTTTTGATTTCGTCATCTGTTTTTTTCCCACGGAATTAGATTAGCCAATAAAAAACACTGATAAAACATACCTTTTTTTTTAAATGGCGAAAGAAGAATAATAATTATTATTTGAGGATTTAGAGCAGGGACATAGATTTAACGTAAAATGATCCTCCATTTCTAGGCCATTCTAACTTTTTAGGGCTTTTAACTAAATTGTTTTACCACTAACCCTAACCCTAAGTCATTGTTGTTTTTAATTCTACATAATCATATTTACTGTCGTTCTACGCATCCATATAATGGGTACGTACAAGTTTGTATTAATATCAACTTCAGGAGACTCCTTAAAAATGTCGCTCGGCACTATTTCAAAACAACTTATTATCACATAAAACTATTATAATCAACTTTTGTTTAAACAAAAAATATTTTGATTCATAAAACAAAATTACGAGGCGAATTTCAAAACATTGATTTAAACGCTGGTGAATATATTTCCAAGATGGCAGTTTTTTCTATTTTCTAAAAACGTTTAACTTTTCAAAAATTGATAATTTCATTTGTCTGAATAAAATTAAAACTTATGAAAAACAGTTCCTTCATTATCAGAATGCATAACTCAGCTTAGAATGGCGATCTTGGAAACATCTCCAATCAGCGTGTGAACCAGTTTAAGCAAAATAGCCATTTTGAAATTCGCCTCGAGTTAACGTAGAGAAATAACCATGACAAATATTTATCTTTAATTAAATTAAATGTATTATATATATATATAATATATATATATATATATATATATATATATATATATATATATATATATATATATATGTGTGTGTGTGTGTATATATATTTTATATTAATATGTCTATATGTGTATATGAAATAATAAAAATTATATATATATAATTTTTATTATTTCATATACACATATAGACATATTAATATAATATATATATATATATATATATATATATAATTTGTATTATTTCATATACACATATGTATATATATAATATATACACAAATATATATATATATCTATAGGTATGTATATATAATTTTTTATTATTTCAAATTGACAAATATTTATCTTTAATTAAATTAAACGTATTATATATATATATATTTGTGTATATATTATATATATATATATATATATATATATATATATATATATATTTGTGTATATATTATATATATATACATATGTGTATATGAAATAATAAAAATTATATATATATATATATGTATATTTTATATTATTATGTCTATATGTGTATTTGAAATAATAAAAATTATATATATATATATATATATATATAATTTTTATTATTTCATATACACATATGTATATATATATAATATATACACAACATATATATATATATATATATATATATATATATATATATATATATATATATATAATATATATATATATAGGTATGTCTATATAATTTTTTGTTCTTTCAAA
>OY744555.1:1643180-1663180 GCA_963556195.1 Sepiola atlantica | reverse complement strand
GAATTTTCTCACTTAAATTCTATAAATTGGGGTTGAAAGAAGAATATGCCATCTTTCGAGTTTTGCACGTCACAAGGTATAAACAAGTCGAAATATCTAATTCACAATAAATTGATTGAAGTTTTGATGTTCAATATTTACCATTACTTTGTTGCCAAGGTTTTATGATTTCTTCCAACCATTCCTCAATGTCGGATGAGATTTCAGTTTGGTTACTGTCTTGCCAGTTTGGAGATTCCATCAAATCGGGCGAAAAGTCTTCACTCTCAGTGCTGTCAGCATTTATAGTTAAACACTGGCCACTCTTTGATTCTTCGTCGTTTATGCTTTCAGGACTGTTCATATAAGACGGAAGAATTGCAGACTCATTGCTCCCTGAATGGCTTCTGTCACTTGCGGGGGAATTCGATGAATTAACAGGGGCGATTGAATGTCGGCAACACAGAGCATGTTCTGTTTTGATAACCTCCTTTTTTCTTGCCAACATAAGTATATTTTTTAGTTGGGGAAGTGGGGGAGGGGGAGAAGATGAGGAAGAAGAAGTTAACGGGGATGCCGATAAAGAAGATGAAGTGGCTGGAGTGTTTGCCGCGCAGTGTTGGCGGCACGTTGCCAGCGCGTCCGGCTGTTCAGTTTTAACACGTAACGATAAACCTTTTGTTGCGGTCGAAAGTTCCGAAGAAAGAAAAGCGAGTTCGGACACACGTTGGTCGAAAGAAAACTGCGAAGACGCCGAGTTAGAAGACTGGGACAGACTAGCGGAGAGAATATTCTCCAGTTCTTCCACAGTTATATCCGGAAGTTTACGCTTCAGGGAAGGCAGCTTTATTTTGGACAGTTGTCTGCGTTTGGTAGCTATTTCATCAAAGAAAGACTCGACAGTAGTCGAGTCGATGACCGGAAGTTCTCCCATGCGACGTTGTTGGAAGGGATTTTGAATGACACTGATGTGGTTAGAGTTAAGGTTAATTTCTTTATCGTGAAACTTATTGCTTAAGCTGCCGCAGTTACTGGTCGGGTTACAATTGTCTGATTGGCTAGTATGTTGGTGGTATGGCTGGAAGAGATGGCGAGGATGACGAGGAGATTGACTGCCGTGATTTCTGTGGTTTGATTTGTGGTGCTTATACTGGACACGAGCTTCATTCTCGTCCTTAGCACCGCCACCACCAATCGACAGTTTCCGCTTTTGTTTTGGCTGTGACCCTGTGTCTTCCGTATTCAATACCTCTGGCTCTGCATCGGAGACAATGGCAGTTGCACTGGTCGCCGCTGCTGCCGCTGCCGCTGCTGCTGCCGTTAACAATGAAGTCGTCGTAAGCGAACTGTTCAGGAAATTTTGAAACACTAAGTCCGGCGATGAAGATGGTGATGGTTCCGGTGTGAGCATCCCTTCCGGAAGTAGTGTCACTTGAGGTTTTACGTCTATCTCAGTAGGTGAATGCCAAATGTAGCTGGACAATGCTTTTATATCTAATTGTTTCAACTTGCTTTGGCTACAGGGCATCATTGGATTATGATAAGGTGTTCTGGTCAGGCACTGAGTCGGGCCGTACATGCAACTGCTGGACGAACCGGCGCTAGACATGGGATACCCACTAGGAGGTGATGAAGAAGAGGAAGACGAAGAGTTTGTATAATGATAACCTCCACCAAAAATCAAGTGGCCGGAAAAAGTGGCCGCCGTGGTTGTACTACCAAGAGTTCCTCCAGCGGCCAGGAAAAGATGACCATCGTTATGATTGCCTTTATTATTGAATGGCGACACGTGTCGAGGAATTTTCATTGGATTGCATTCATGAACAGGCAGGTCTTGATTCCCTGAATTTAATTTGCGTTTAAGTGCCTGGAGACCAATAGAGTCGGACTGTTTATTTTCATTATGGTAACTATTATTGCCACTATGGCTATTACTATTATTACTATTATTACTATTACTATTATTTGTAATTGCAACTGGCACATTGTTCGATGCATTATTACCATTTCCGCCGTTGTTTGCGGTCAACGTTGAACCTGAGTTACCCGAATTACTCGGGGTCAATGGGTCAATAACATGCTGCTGCGGGTAACAGGTGGACGCTCCGTCCATGATTGACAACTGAGGAGCGGGAGGCAGAGACGGTGGAGGGGGGTTCCCTGTGCTGGCAGAAGGGACATTGATGGCTGCACCAACATAGCACCGACTCCCTACTGGGGTCATTTTGGCATAGATATTTGATGGAGCACCGTAGGAGGATTGATGTGGTTGTTGTTGATGTTGATGTTGTTGTTGATGTTGTTGTTGATGATGATGGTGGTGGTGGTGCCTCTCCCTTTCCATGCTTAACGCATAAGCATGGGTCACGGGGTCATCGTAGAACTGTTGCATATGGGACGTTAACAGTTCCTCTTGTTGCATCATTGGATAGTATGCAGCTGTAGGGGGGAGCATGTCCATTGGAGATAACTGGGTTGTGCATGGCGTGGGATAAGCGTAGGCCGGTCCCCGTAATTGACACGCTTCGTCTTCACTGGATTGAAAAAAGAAAAAGAAAAGAAGAAAAATGACTCGATTGCAAATTTGTGGAAAATAAACACAGAAATATTACTTTGAAATTTAATATATTATTGTTACACCGGCCGTTCTAACGGAAGAGAAACTACACCGGTTCTCACTATAAATAGTGCGAGTAGACAATCACCAGGGAGAAAAAGGACAGTATTGTAACTGTCTAGCCGAGTGCCCGTCAGTTCCCTTACCTTGTACCTTTTATGTTAATACACTTGTTATCTTAACCCAACCTCGACTTGACTTCTTATTTTTACTGTTGGACTACTTCACAACAGATTGGATCTCATCCTCGTCGCCAATCTGTTGTGAAGTAGTCCAACAGTAAAAAGAAGAAGTCAAGTCGAGGTTGGGTTAAGATAACAAATGTATTAACATAAAAGGTACAAAGGTAAGGAAACTGACTGGCACTTGGCTAGGCAGTTACAAGACTGTCCTTTTTCTCTCTCGTGACTCTGGTGACTCGCACTATTTATAGTGAGAACCGGTGTAGTTTCCCTTCTGTTAGAACGTCCGATATAACAATTATACAAGAAAACAAACGTAAAACTAAAAAAAATATATAATGTTACACGATGGGGATCGAATTTCAACTTTTTAAAATCTCATTTAAAGTATTCATACGTGGCTTCGAGTTGATGCGCCTTTTTACAACAATTACAAATAAAAATTGGCTAATCAGAATCAAAGTTTGGTTTATCAGTTTAAATGTTAGGCACCATTCCAATGCTGGTTCAAACCCTAAAAGGAGCCATGCAATTTATTAAATAATCATTCGTATTTGTCTGTATCAATTTACAACGTTATATAGACAGGAACGTAGCCCTTTCTTTCCGTATTGGGTTCTTTGAAGAGCTTACCTTTTGGGTAGCCAGTTTGGAGTCCAGGTGATTGAACGCTGGTGGTGGTGTTTCTTTACGGCGTAGTTTGTCTGATAACTGACTGATAATGAACTATTCTTGGTAGAGGGCGAGGGCATAATACTTGTCTGGTCAGCACTTTTTCACGGTGATTGTATAGGAGACAGTATTCAGGGGTAACCCCATGAGAGGCCCTTCATCAGCACTCGTGAAATGTTGGGATATTTTCAAGTGCTATACTGCGCAATGGATGTGTGTCCTTTGGGGTATTTTTGGTCTGTCATTGCCATGCTAATGTTTCGGCTGTAGATTTGAGTATTTTGCCTCTGAATTTATAACCACCAGTTAATTCTACCTTCCTCTCCGTTTTTGTTATTATGCAACTTAATTATATGTCGTTCTTTTTAGCTCCTTACATCAAGTGGCTTCATGCTTTGTCTGGAGCGACTTCCATGAAAAGATAGATAGTTTTGTACAATGGGATTAAAAACTAGATAATTTGTATTAGTTTGTTAATATGATTCTCAAATTAAACTTATTCGGAATTCACGTTTTCGATTATATATATATATATATATATATATATATATATATATATATATATATATATATATTTATTAACTAACAATAAGCTTACCTGATCACCTGGTTAACGCAGACGACGACCGGGTCATCACTGTTGGCAATCGCCTGTCGGACGTGCATTACAATGTTGACCCAAATATATTGGCCGCCATAGACCAACATGCGTACTGTCAGCATACAGCCCATTTCATGGCGAGATTTGATCACTGAAAACAAATAAAAGAACAAACATGTAAAGTACACAAAACGATGATTACGATGATGATGATGATGATGAGGAGGAGGAGGAGAAGAAGGAGGATGACGATGATGATGACGATGATTATGATGATGATGATGGGGAGGAGGATGATGATGATGATGATGATGACAATGATGACGATTATTATGATGATGATGAGGAGGAGGATGATGATGAGGAGGAGGATGATGAGGAGGATGAGGATGATGATGACGATGATGACGATGATTATTATGATGATGATGGGGAGGAGGATGATGATGATGATGATGATGAGGAGGAGGAGAAGAAGGAGGATGACGATGATGATGACGATGATTATGATGATGATGATGGGGAGGAGGATGATGATGATGATGATGACGATGATGACGATTATTATGATGATGATGAGGAGGAGGATGATGATGAGGAGGAGGAGGATGATGATGACGATGATGACGATGATTATTATGATGATGATGGGGAGGAGGAGGATGATGATGATGATATCGATGATTATGATGAGGAGGAGGATGATGAGGACTAGGAGGAGGAGGAGGAGGATGACGATGATTATGACGATGATTATGATGATGATGAGGATGAGGAGGAGGAGTAGGAGGATGATGATGAGGAGGAGGAGGAGGAGGAGTAGGAGGATGATGATGATGAGGAGGAGGAGGAGTAGGAGGATGATGATGATGATGAGGAGGAGGAGGAGGAGGAGGAAGAAGAGGATGATGATGATGATGATGATGATGATGATGATGATGATGATGATGATGATGATGATGATGATGATGATGATGATGATGACATGCGTTCGTCACAAACGAAAATAGCTTCTGTAAATGCGATATAACGTCGAATTTTAGATTGAAATCTGATTTGGATTATTCTCATTACTATTCCCATCCGGTTGTTTTCTATTCACAACGTTTCGGCCGATGTAACCTCCGACCTCCTTCAGGTGCATCTTTTAAAACTTGAGAACATCCTAGTCGAAATTAACTATCTTTATGTCAAACTCGGAGAACCTGTACGAAATTTCGAACGGAACCCTTTATTTAATCAACATGGGTAGATTGTTCTCATTGCGTCAACCATGACCGGGTAGAAATGTTAATTTATATTATTCTTAGTAACCACCGCCCGTAGTAAGGATCGATCCTCCAACTTCTAGATCATCACTTAGAAGTGATTTTTAATCATTAGGCCAGATGTCCATGTGGACAGTTTTAATTTGAATTTTTGGAGCGTAAAACCAAATCTTGACTAGATGTGTAGTATTTTATTTATCTTACTCCCACAAGGTAAGATGTGACACAAGGTCGGGAAAGTGGGATTTGAAAAGCCAGCGCCCGAGAAGGTGAGCACTCTAGCCATTAAAAATTGCCTGGGCAGCCCCGTTGGCTTTCCCCGGTAGGGGCGCCTCAGACAGTAAGCAATAAACTTACTCCTCCCCAAAGAGGGGAGGTAAAGCCTAGGAGAGTGGACCTCCTAGAACTGCACAGGACAACCCACAGACCGGCGGAATCAAGACCCGAAGGCCAAGACAATACTGGTCTATGGGGTGTAGTATCCATCGGAACAGATACTACACTTTGATCTTGGCCAAACTATAGAATTATTATTGTCTATTATTTTTACCTTAACTCATATTACAAATTTCTCAGTATGGATTGTTAATAAGTAAGCTAGAACACTAGTAATAAAATTGAAGTATGGGTGACGATAAAAAAATCTTGCAGTCTATGGAAAATATAGTGAGAAACATAAACAAATATATATATATATATATATATAACAAATTACTTTTACCAAACGCATTAAAATTTAATTTTTTTTCAACCTGTATACTGTTACCGTTCTGAGACTGTTAAAAATTATTTTTTCAAAATTAGAATTCCTTCAAAGCTCTCTCTTTCGCATAGTAATAAAAAAATGATTGACCATACCACTAACCCTAAGTCCGAGTGGCAAGCAACCCCAGATTTAATGTTAGTGATAAGGCAAGTCATTTTTTGACTATCTTTTATTCAAAGCTAAGCAACCAACTTCAAAAATCGATGTTATTTTTATTTCGTGTTTCGATAAATCAACTTTACAATAACAAATTCATGACTTAAAAAAAAACAAAAACTTGAAAACAGCTTCAGAACTTAAAATGATTACAGGTCGGTAGAAAATCAAATTTGAATGCGTTTAACGACAGGTATTAGTTTTACGTTTTTCGATTTCTCGGCTGTTAACTATACTGCAACAGTGCTATGAAATCTGTAGTAATAAGTAAACAAGATTAGGTTTAAGGCTTGTAAAATCCATACGAAAATTTCAAATATTTCTTTCAAATTAAGACAATGATAAAATGGTATTTATTTGAAATCTTTGAAATGTTAAATTTTGGTGGAAGTTACTTACTTTGCAATAATTAAGAGTCGGAAGTTTATATTAGAATAACATTTTGTTAACATTTTCATGAAGATATGTATAGGAGCAAGTCGAACATAGCTAGTATGGTCGTAGCAACGACTGACCGCATTTTTGTCTTTAAGACACATCAACAGAACTGGTCTGGTGGCGAGGAGACGAATGTTGTTGCGTCGGTGATTAACTCTAAATAGAGTGGGTAGGAGGAAGGGGTTTGGCAATCATATTGCGACCTAAACAGTCGTTATCCACCATCCACTATGACTATGCAATCCCTACAGCTACATATCCAGAAAACGGAGCTGTTAAACCTGACATCGTGATATGGGACAAAAGGAAGAAAGTAGCAACCCTCGTTGAAGTCAGTGTCCCTAATGATGCTGGCTAAAACAGAGCTGAAAGAGAAAAGATTACGAAATATCAAAGTCTTATGTATGACATGAAAAGAAACTAGAATCTTAGGAAGATCTCCGTCATCCCAGTAATTATAGGAGCAACCGGACTAATGAAAAAACTACCTGGCGAATATACCCGGTGAACCAAGTGCAAAGGAGATACAATGAATTGGCTGCTCTGGTGCCCCCTCGACGTAAATTCACTAGACTAAATCGACAATTAATTAATTCCCATCCATTCACTGTGAAGGTCCCCAGATGCCGGAGAGCCTTCTACTCAAATAGCTTCTTTCCTCGTGCTGCTGGCCAATGGAACTCCCTCCCTGTCCCCTGTTTCCCCGATAGTACTAACATGCAGAAATTTAAAACTAATATAAACAGACATCTCACTGCGCAGATCGCAATTTAGGTTGACCCCCCCCCCAACCTTCATCCCTTTTCTTTTTTCTCAATAGTCCCTTATGTCTACAGTGGCAACCTGTCTTGTTTGGGGTGAACTATGTTTAAAAAAAAAAAAAGCAATTGCACTTAAAGGGACGGTTAGAATCTTTTAAAAAAAATCTCCCGGCTGGAGTTTCTGAAATAGCGGGTTGAATGTCTGGCATCCGGTGGGATGCCCCATCCTCAACAAAAACAAAAAGATAAGAAAATTAGACCAAAAAAGAACAAAAGAGGAAGTGGACTTCTGAGTTACGCTTTTTATATGAGTGACCACGTGACTAAATAAACTAATGGATGATACCCCGTCGTCACGTGATCTGGGAGTCCACGAATTAGAAAGAACAAGCCGCGCATGCGTGGTCCCCCTCTGTATGTGACTCGATGTGGCGAGTGTAAAATGCAATAAATTTGGGCAATTTGGGGCATTTTTGACCCCACTTTGACCCCCTGTGGGCGCGAACCAGAATTTTTCTGAGGTAAAGGATGCTCATTTTATATCCAGAACAATTGCGTCTACATTTTGGCCAAGTTGTAAAAAAAATTGAATGGATGGATCAAACGTTATGAGAGAAAAGGGTCATTATTTGCCTTTTTGGGGCCTTTTGACCCCCGTGGGGGAGCGAACCAGATTTTTTCCAAGGTCAGCGATACTTATTTTCTATTAGGAATAATTGCCTCCACGTTTTGGGCAAGTTTCAGAGAAATTGAATGGATGGATGAAAAGTTATGTGGCAAAATATGTCATTTTTTGCCATTTCGGGGCCTTTTGACCCCCCTGGGCTAAACAGATTTTTTTTTCAAAAATCGGAGAATGTCACTTTCTAACCTGACCAAAGTTACAACTTCATGCAAAATTTCAAAGAAATTCAATCGATGGTTGCGAGGAAAAATCCGGACGGACGGACGGACGGACGGACGGAAATGCCTCAAAACATAGGTCCCCCGATTTTATAAATCGGGGGACCAAAAAGGGCACCCCTAGCAAACTCTGACAAGTTCTTTATAGCATGTTAGCAAATGGTTACTTAAATGGTTACTTACGCTGGATATGTTTTGTTTGGCCTTCCCAAATATCTTCTGGATGCAAGAAGGAATACCAGGATTTCGAAACCATTTCGTCGCTACTGACGCCCAAGTGAAACTCACCACTAAAACATAAAAAGATTGTAAAAACTTTAAACATTTTACAAACAGTTCGAATAATTCCAAATTTACAAAAAAAAAATTAAAAAAAAAAAAAAATTTTTTTAAATTAAAAAAAACATTTTTTTTTAAATTTAAAAACAAATTTAAAAAAAAATTTAAAAAAGAATAAAAATTAAAAATTTTTAAAAAAATTTTTAAAAAATTAAAAAAAATTTTTTTTTTTAAATTTAAAAACAAATTTTAAAAAAAATTTTTAAAAAAAATTAAAATAAAAAATTTAAAAAAAATTTAAAAAAAAAAAATTTTTTTAATTAAAAAATCATGCAACGGTAAATAATTGTTCGATTTTGTATCCGTTTCATTCAATAATTGATAATTTGTGGAAGGGGATATTCCAAACAAAATCAATCACTAGTCATCATCATTTATTTACTTCAGATTATTATTATATTATTATTAATTATTATTAATTATCATTATTATTATTATCATTATTATTAATTATTATTATTAATATTAATTATTATTAATTATTATTATTATTAATATTAATTATTATTAATTCTTATTATTATTATTATTATTATTAATTATTATTATTATTATTATTAATATTAATTATTATTAATTATTATTATTATTAATATTAATTATTATTAATTATTATTATTATTAATATTAATTATTATTATTATTAATATTAATTATTATTATTATTATTATTATTATTATTATTATTATTATTATTATTATTATTATTATTATTATTAAACTTTTCTCCGCTCGCTGCAAAATACGTACTAACATGGCTGAGCGCCCTCCAAGCCCTACGATCTTGTGCCACGGTCTTCCCTTGGTTTATGTTCATGTTCGTCCATCGACAAACGTTGTCTATCCATCTTTTCTTTTGTCTACCTTTCGACCGGCTTCCTTGATGATGCCTTCAACGCATATTCTGCATAGCCCCCACGCAGGAACACTTAACGTGACCAAACAATCGCAAGACTTTACAGTTGATGACAGAGGATATCGATGGGATGCCAATGAGCTTTCGCAACTCTGCGATACTCATGTGATCAGATAGTTTACGAGCAATAATGAAGCGCATGGTGTGGCTTTGAAAAGTTTCTACTTTCTGACGTAATTTAACAATCCAGTTGAACCATTCAAGTCTGTGTAAGTCTACAGGAAGGACATATGCGTTATAGATTTTCGCTTTGGTTTTCTATGGTATGCTTTTAGAAGTTAGGGCGGTTTTGTTTCTTGTGAAGGCGGACCAACCTAAGCCTATTCTGTGATTTACAGCTGTTTGCCCATCGTTAAATGAAGACAGCTTCTTCATAAGTTAAATAAATTCTGTAACTTGTTCGATTTGTTGACCGTTGATATTGATGTTAAGAAGAGTTTGTTTTTTTCATCAGTGGTCATGCATTTAGTCTTGGGCGCGTTAATAGAAAGACCAACTTCTTTCGAGTATTGATTTACTCCTCCCCAGGAGTTAGGCACAAGGCCAGTTTTTATCTTACTCCCATTAGTAAGATGTAACCCAAGGTCGGGTCGGGAAAGTGGGATTTAAAAATTGCCTGGGCAGCCCCGTCGGCATTCCCCGGTAGGGGCGCCTCAGGCAGTAAGCAATAAACTTACTCCTCCCCAAAAGAGGGGAGGCAAAGCCTGGGAAGGTGGACCTCCCCGAACTGCACAGGACAACCCCATTGACCGGCGTAAATCAAGACCCGAAGGCCAAGACAACATCAGTATGGGGTGCAGTATCCATCGGAACAGATACTACACTTTGATCTTAGCCAAAAGGTCAAGAATTTCTTTCGAGTAGTTCACATAAATAAACTACAAACCAGAGCGGGAGTTACCGGTTGCAGCTATGTCATCTGCACAGCTCAGATTAGACAACATATTATTATAATTGTATCTTACTTTGATAATTTAAAAAAATTCAAAATTGCCATTTTTCTTTTCCATCGAACCTGTTATTTATTATGTAAAGAAAAGTTGTAATACTGTCTGTGTACAAGCTCAAATGTCAGAAACTACACAAGATATACTTAAAAATCTTACATCATCGGATTCAATGTGACATCAACATGATTATGGTAAAAAATAATGTAATATCTATTCACTTGAGTAGAAAGGAGATCAAATTAATGCATGGCGGAAAACATACTTTTCTTCATTCTTGGTAATAGTTGTTTGAAAAACAACACTGAAGTTAGGTCAAAAAGTAAGTCAGTTTTTTTTCCTTTCTGTCTGTCTATTATATTGAATTTATTACCAGAGGGGGTGGGTGTTTTGAAATGGATACCGGCGCGGATTGATGACTAGGCGTGGTTAGGGGTCGTATCCATAGATCTACTATCACTATCGATGTTGGCAACCTTTACGTGGTCCCTCCTATGAGTATCTGATTCTAAAAATAAATATGAGAAACCAAGTCCAAATACAGATCAAACAGGTAAAAAAATTTAACATGCTGATTCATACTATAAGAAGAACGTGCCATAATATATATATATATATATATATATATATATATATATATATATATATATATATATAATGGTAATAATCCAGGTGAAAAATATCCACAGGGTGGTAATCCAGAGAATTTTAACCGGGTTTATAAAAAGTGCTAAATATCAAAATAGAGCTTTATATATGGTAATTTTATTTACACAGACATGTACAAAATCTGCGACACTGGCATGTCGATGTTATCGATCAACAGTTACTATAAACTGAGATCTCATCAGGCAGAGTTAGAATCCGATCTTAACCTCAGATCATATTTGGAGAGAATGAAGTGGAGGGATAGAGAAAGAGAAGAAGAAGGAAAGAAATTTAACATTTCAAAAATTAAAGCCGGATTCTAACTCTGCCTGATGAGATCTCAGTTTATAGTAACTGTTGATCGATAACATCGACATGCCAGTGTCGCAGATTTTGTACATGTCTGTGTAAATAAAATTACCATATATATATATATATATATATATATATATATATATATATATATATATATATATATATGTATATGTATATATATATATTTATATATAAATAATTTAATATTAATTATATATATATATAAATAATTTAATATTATTTATATATATATAAGTAATTTAATATCATTTATATATATATATTTATATATAAATAATTTAATATTATTAATATATATATATATATATATATTTATATATAAATAATTTAATATTATATATATATATATATATATATATATATATTTATGTATATATATATATATATTTATGTATATATATATATATATATATATATATATATATATATATATATATATATATATATATATATATATATATATATATATTTATGTATATATATACACATGGACGGCGGCACCGGGGGGAGGGGGGCTCAAGGCCCCTCACTTTTTGACTTGACCCCCGCCCTACTTTACGGTGATCAATAATTAAGTTGATATGCATGTGTTTAACCGGCCCCCCACTTTTTAGGAGCCCCCCCCCCACACACCCACACTTTTATAACTGTCCCGCCGGCCCTGATACATATATATATATATATATATATATATATATATATATATATATATATTTATAATTTAATATTATTTATTAAAAAATTAATATTGTTATAAGCCCCTTTAATAAGATTAAAGTTGAGCCCTGTTCGGGGAAGTTGAAAATAGACTGACACGTTCTTAGAATCTCCAAGTCAGACTTTCTTGATTTTTAGAATTCCCTTCTTGAATGTGGTAATGTCCCGTGGCCTAATATTTACAGCGCTTGCTTACGGAGTTTAGGTTGACTCTGCGGCAGGGGTTCGAACCGTGCGACTGTCAGAGATTATCATCCCCGCACTGATGAGAGCGAAACGCTAGCGTAAATGAATACATACACACACCTACTCACACCCACACCCATATACATACACATATATATATATTATGAGTAACGTATTACCACTTATAGAATGCATTTGTATTTGTAATTTTAAAACGGTTAAGAAACCAGTCAAATGCAGATATTTTTTTTTTAAATAAACATATTATACATTTAAAATTCGAAATTTCGATTCACACAAGAATCTTCATCTGGAGGATACAGACAATATTAATTATATAATAATAATAATAATATATATATATATATATATATATATATATATATATATATATATATATATATATATATAAGAGAAAGAGATAGATAGATAGATAGATAGATAGATAGATAGATAGATAGATAGATAGATAGATAGATAGATGTATATATACAGATAGATAGATAGATATATGTATATATATATATATTTATATATATATATATAGAGAGAGAGATAGAGATATATATAGAGAGATAGAGATAGATAGATAGATAGATAGATAGATAGATAGATAGATAGATAAATATATATATAGATATATATATATATATAGATAGATAGATAGATAGAGAGAGAGAGAGAGAGAGAGAGAGAGAGAGAGAGAGAGAGAGAGAGAGAGAGAGAGAGAGTAAAAGAAAAATGTCACATAAACTTATTTTAACAGTTTTATTTTATTATCGATGCTCCCGGGCGACGCCGAGTAGCCCTGCTACTATTTTACAAGTGTTATTATTATTATTATTATTATTATTATTATTATTATTATTATTATTATTATTATTATTATATTATTATTATTATTATTATTATTATCATTATCGTTATTATTATTATTATTATTATTATTATTATTATTATTATTATTATTATTATTATTATTATATTATTATATTCACCTATGAGAAATCTCTAAGAACGTCATATCCAGTCTGTGAGCGGATTTGAAGATCATGGTATCACTGAGTAGAAGCGTGTCTTTGCTGTCGATTGTGATGAGTGGATAACAGAACGACGCGAACACGAGCTGTTCTCCCCCTCGTTCCGGGTCCGGCACGGACACAAAATGGCCACGAACGTGCATCGTCTGAAAAAAATAAAAATAAATAAATTTAAAAAATAAGGAAGCGCATTTCATTATTGTCACCAACATAACTGTTTATTCAGTTTAAACCATCCTCTAATTTCATTCATGAAACTGGGAGGTGACAGCTACATATTTCTTTTTCCAATATGTATTGATTTACTCCTCTCCAGGATTTAGGCACAAGGCCAGTTTTTTTTTTTATCTTACTCACACAAGTAAGATGTGACCCAAGGTCGGGTCGGGAAAGTGGGGTTTAAAAATTGCCTGAGCAGCCCCGTCGGCATTCCCCGGTAGGGGCGCCTCAGACAGTAAGCAATAAACTTACTCCTCCCCAAAGAGAGGAGGCGAAGCCTGGGAGGGTGGACCTTCTAGAACTGCACAGGACAGACCCATAGACCGGCGTAAATCAAGCCCCGAAGGCCAAGACAATACCAGTCTATGGGGTGCAGTATCCATCGGAACAGATACTACACTTTGATCTTAGCCAAAAGGCCAATCATTTTTGCATTCTGAAGAAACTAGTAGGTCGAAATAAATTATAAATGCTGATAGTTGTAATGTGTTTGTGAAGTTTTTTTCTCTATATTCTTTGCTTTGTTTCCTACATTGAGCTCTCTTACTCGTATTTCTTACCAAAATTATTCACTTATATTCTTTGTGGTACAGAATTTTATCAAGCATTTAAACAGAATAAAAGGAGTCATAGCGAGTTACGGACAATATCACATGAAGAAAAAAAGAGGAAGATTATTCTTATATATTTAATAGTCAGAAGACATTCGACTAAAAACCTTTTAAATGAATAAAACATTCGACTAAAACTAGCAAACTAAAGCCTAAGGTACCTTACGACCGACACTTTTCAAGGGAAACGTCGGGAGGTGACGGTGGTTAAATGGATGTCGACACGGACTGAAGACCTGGGTGTTCCAAGTTCGAATCCAGTCGGTTCCACAGTACCCCTTTCACTTAGGGATGTTGACAACCTTCTTGTGGTCCTTCCCGTAAGTACCCGATGTCTTTCCAGAAAAACATCGGAGAACCTAATGCCAACACCAGAATCATCTGATTCAAAAGAAGAAGAAGAAGAAGAAGAAGAAGATGAACTCACTTTAACATCTCCGAAACCAGATTGGCGTTTTACACTTCTGGACATATTCATCCGGCAAAAGAATGCTAGGGGTTGTCCAGGAACGACATCTGTGCCGCCTCTCATCAACTGCGCCTGCACTGTGATATGATCTCGCTTGTCTATGATGTCAAAAAGACTGTCGCCTTGTGTTTTCATGTCGACCTGCAATAAAAAACAAAATGGCGACGTTGGCATGTAATAATGCATTTCTGTAATGATTACATAGTAAAAAAAAAAATTTTTACTAGCGTTTATGGCACAGTTAATTATAAGTTAATTATATTGGTCGGTTATAATCAGTTAATCTTATAGGTCGGTCATTATAAGATAATTTTATGTATCGATTATTATAGGGTGATTTTATGGATCGGTCATTATAAGGTAATTTATGAATCGGTCATTATAAGGTAATTTTATGAATCGGTCATTATAAGGTAATTTTATAGATCTGTCATTATAAGGTAATTTTATGGATCGATCATTCTAAGATTATTTTATGAATCGATCATTATACGGAATTTTTGATGGATCTGTCATTATAAGATACTTTTATGGATCTGTCATTATAAGGTAATTTTATGGATCGATCATTATAAGGTAATTTTATGGATCTGTCATTATAAGGTAATTTTATAGATCTGTCCTTATAAGGTAATTTTATGGATCGATCATTATAAGATAATTTTATGGATCCTTCATTATAAGATATACGGCATATTCACGTTGACACACCGGTTATCGTTTGATCGCCAAAGTTAAGCAACGTTAAGCCTGGTGAGTAAACTTGGGGAATCCCTTGTCCGGGATATACAGGCGGTTGAGAATTTGATATTCCCTAGGAACTACTTCTTTTGGTGGAAGCTGGATATTCGTCCTAAGCGAATACCAAACAAAGTGTCATTATAAGTTAATCCTATGGATTCGTTATTATGAGTTAATCCTATGGATCGGTCATTATAAGTTAATCCTATGGATTCGTTATAATGAGTTAATCCTATGGATTCGTCATTATGAGTTAATCCTATGGATCGGTCATTATAAGTTAATCCTATGGATTCGTTATTATGAGTTAATCCTATCGATTCGTCATTATGAGTTAATTCTATGGATCGGTCATTATAAGTTAATCCTATGGATTCGTTATTATGAGTTAATCCTATTGATCGGTCATTATTAGTTAATCCTATGAATTCGTCATCATGAGTTAATCCCATGGATCGGTCATTATAAATTAATCCTATGGATTCGTTATTATGAGTTAATCTTATAGATCGGTCATTATAAGTTAATCAGTTTATATAAAACGCATAGAAATTCACACATCACATTACATAAAACGCACAGAAATTCACACATCACATTACATAAAACGCACAGAAATTCAACACATAACTTATATAAAACGCATAGAAATTCACACATCACATTACATAAAACGCACAGAAATTCACACATCACATTACATTAAACGCATAGAAATTCACACATCACATTCCATAAAACGCATAGAAATTCACACATAACTTTATATAAAACGCATAGAAATTCACACATCACATTACATAAAACGCATAGAAATTCACACATGACATTTCATAAAACGCATAGAACTTCACACATCACATTACATAAAACGCATAGAAATTCACACATCACATTACATAAAACGCATAGAAATTCACACATGACATTTCATAAAAAGCATAGAAATTCACACATCACATTTCATAAAACGCATAGAAATTCACACATCACATTACATAAACGCATAAAAATTCACACATCACATTACATAAAACGCATAGAAATTCACACATCACATTAGATAAAATGCATAGAAATTCACACATAATATAACATAAAACGTATAGAAATTCACACATCGCATTTCATAAAACGCATAGAAATTCACACATCACATTACATAAAACGCACAGAAATACACACATAACTTATATTAAACGCATAGAAATTCACACATCACATTACATAAAAGGCATAGAAATTCACACATAACTTTATATAAAACGCATAGAAATTCACACATCACATTACATAAAACGCACAGAAATTCACACATCACATTACATAAAACGCATAGAAATTCACACATAACTTTATATAAAACACATAGAAATTCACACATCACATTACATAAAACGCATAGAAATTCACACATCACATTACATAAACGAATAGAAATTCACACATCACATTACATAAAACGCATACAAATTCACACATCACGTTACATAAACGCATAGAAATTCACGCATCACATTACATAAAACGCATAGAAATTTACACATCACATTACATAAAACGCATAGAAATTCACACATCACATTACATAAAACGCATAGAAATTAACAAATCACATTACATAAAACGCATAGAAATGCACGCATCACATGATATAAAACGCATAGAAATTCACACATCACATTACATAAAACGCATAGAAATTAACAAATCACATTACATAAAACGCATAGAAATTCACACATCACATGATATAAAACGCATAGAAATTCACATATCACATTACATTAAACTTATAGAAATTCACACATCATATTACATAAAACGCATAGAAATTCACACATGGCATTTCATAAAACGCATAGAAATTCACACATCACATTACATAAAACGCATAGAAATTCACGCATCACATTACATAAAACGCACAGAAATTCACACATAACTTATATAAAACGCATAGAAATTCACACATCACATTACATAAAACGCACAGAAATTCACACATCACATTACATAAAACGCACAGAAATTCACACATAACTTATATAAAACGCATAGAAATTCACACATCACATTACATAAAACGCACAGAAATTCACACATCACATTACATTAAACGCATAGAAATTCACACATCACATTCCATAAAACGCATAGAAATTCACACATAACTTTATATAAAACGCATAGAAATTCACACATCACATTACATAAAACGCTTAGAAATTGCGAAACATAAATCTTATTGCATTTTTTCAGTGAATACTCACCATCGAATGACCTAAGTATTCTGTGACATTCTCTGAAATGTAGACTAATTTACCATCTCTCGTCGTTATCAGCAGAAACCCAGCCAATGCCTAAAATGAAATTAGTTAGCTTCATTATTTAATGGCGAATAAAAAAATATATGCAGAAAAATTGTATTTTTCCCTGAAGATCGATTGCTCTGACGAATTCATATGAAATCAAAATCGTCCTGAAAATTGAGTGGACACTCAAACAATGTTGGTTTTATTCTTGACCAGCACGAACGCCATTATTTACGATGTTACACAATTTCAAATGTATTCACATTTTAGCCCCATTTGTTAATCTCGCGTGCATGCGCGTTACTTCATATTTCAAAAGTGAATGAGCAGTTATAACAGAGCTTACACATTATAAAGTAGAATACAAAATTTATGAAATGTTTAATAGTTTGTAATGATCCGAAAAATTCAACATCAGCATTATTTGTCCTTATGTACTTATGTTTCCGAAATTTCAATTTTATTATCACACTCGTAGCAGAGTATTGATTTACTCCTCTCCAGGAGTTAGGCACAAGGCCAGTTTTTTTTTTATCTTACTCCCACAAGTAAGATGTGACCCAAGGTCGGGTCGGGAAAGTGGGGTTTAAAAATTGCCTGGGCAGCCCCGTCGGCATTCCCCGGTAGGGGCGCCTCAGACAGTAAGCAATAAACTTACTCCTCCCCAAAGAGAGGAGGCGAAGCCTGGGAGGGTGGACCTCATAGAACTGCGCAGGACAGACCCATAGACCGGCGTAAATCAAGCCCCGAAGTCCAAGACAATACCAGTGTATGCGGTGCAGTATCCATCGGAACAGATACTACACTTTGATCTTAGCCAAAAGGCCAAGAAAAGTAGAATACAAAATTTATGAAAAGTTTGTAATGATCCGAAAAATCTAACATCAGCAATATTTGTCCGTATGTACTTATGTTTCCGAAATTCCAATTTTATTATCATACACGTAGCAGAATAGAAGATTAACAATTATATGAATCTCTTCATCAGCAGAAAATCTATTTATTAATACGACGATACAGGCAATATTTTAATGGAATTGTTCAATAATTTTAATTGAATTGTTCAATAATTTTAATTGAATTGTTCAATAATTTTAATTGAATTGTTCAATAATTAAAAACACAAAAACAGAAAAGAGACGAAAAAATGTATGTTGCTACTATGACAGTCCAAATAAGCGGAGACAATAATGTTTTTTAAAAAAAAGTTCAAAGATATATGCGGAAAGGAAAAATAAATCTAAACTCTCTTATTTTAATACAAAAATCGCGTGCATGCGCGTTACTTCATATTTAAAAACTGAATGAGCCGTTATAACAACACCACGTTCATTTTCCATCCTTACGGGCTGCTACAAACATACGGAACTATTACAACCTCTCCTTATACCTTGAAGATGCTAGGTACATAGCGAAACTATTAGTCAAAAGATCAAAGTAAAACTGAAAAAGAAAACAAAAACTGTTCAGATTGTATTGTATTAATAAATATTGCATATAAACATGCTTTTCAAGGCTTTTAGCATCATTTATTGTTAAATTCTTTAAAAAGTTGTTTAAAAAGGAAAAAAACATAAACTCTCCTATTTTAATTCAAAGATATATATTTTTAAGGATGGATTAATATTATATATAGGGCAAGACAAGCCTCAAACTGTTTTATATTAGAATTTACTCCAATAAAACGAAAATTAAATTATTCATCGAAATTTACAACTTGCATATTAAATGGTTTTCATACTCTGAAGATGCTAGGCACATAGCGAAATTATTAGTCAAAAGATCAAAGTATAAAAAATGAAACAAAAATCTGTTCTGATTTTATTTTATTAATAAATATCGCATCTAAACATGCTTTTAAAGGCTTTTAGCCTCATTTATTATTATATTAACTTTATGTTTCGGAAGTTTTTAGATGAAGATAAATAATTTGTATTGTTTGGATTATTCGGACTACAGTTCTCACCTTGGATGTTATTCTAGCAACGTTTCGGCCGATGTAACCTGCGACCTTCATTAGGTTCATCTTGTTAAACTCGGGAATCCTTATGTCGAACTCGGGAATCTTTATGTCGAACTCGGGAATCTTTATATCGGACTCGGGAATCTTTATGTCGAACTCGGGAAGCAAATTTCCGTACAGATTCTCGAGTTTGACAAGATGAACCTGATG
>OY744555.1:1630680-1638180 GCA_963556195.1 Sepiola atlantica | reverse complement strand
GGAACTTATTCTAATTTTGATCAAAATCCATTGCATGATCTTCATTCTAGAAAATGTCTACGGTTGAAGGCTTAAGCTTGAGGTGCCTTAAGAAGAAATTGAAATTCAGGGAATCTTGCTTCATTAGTTTCTAATGGCAATGGATCAAATTTAATCTGAAATATTTGAATTTTCAAATAGGACATTGTACCCTTATTATGTATCCTAGAAACCCCTTAAAATACTCCAAAGAAATTGAAATCTGAGGAATGTTTATTAATTGATGTTTATTATGAAAATTCCGAAAAACTCGAAGGTATCTGAATTTTCACGAAAGACTTCCACCCCCTTTTTTTTTATATCCTATTTGCATAAACTAAATTAAATTAAATATATTTATGAATTTTTGAGATGACGATTGATAATTTGTATAATTTTGGTTATTCGGACTACATTTCTCATCTTGAGTGTTATCATCACAACGTTTCGGCCGTTGTAACCTCCGGCCTTCTTCAGACTCTTCAAACGCGAGAATATTTCTGTCGAACTCGGGAATCTGGACGGGATTTCGAACGGAACCCTTTATTTAATCCGCAAAGGCCCGTGACGCAGTGGATGTAGTACTAAGTTAAATTCAGTTCTAAGTGACTGTCATCTGAAGGTTAAAGGTTCAATCCTCGGTGCGGGCGATACGAAAAATTGCGAATTACTGAAGACTTCTCCCAGTCATGGCTGATGGAGCAAGTGCATGCTACCCCCGAGTTCGACAGAAATATTCCCGAGTTCGAAAAGATACACCTGAAGAAGGCCAGAGGTTACAGCGGCCGAAACGTTGTGATGACAACACTCAAGATGAGAAATGTAGTCTGAATAACCAAAATTATATAAATTAAATATAGTCCACATTATCTACCCTTACGGTTAGCAGCTGTGTTCCAAAATTCATAGCGATCGCTTAATCTGTTCAAGAATAAATCTTGTACAGGGTGGGCCAAAATAAGGGTCCTATCTTTAAATTTGAATAACTTGAATTTGAATAACTTCCACAAAATAAAAGTTAAACTCACCAAACTTTATGTGTGTGTAGACTGACCCTTCCGAGATTTTTTGAAATAAACAAAACAAATTTTAGCCGAAAAACACTTCTTAAAACTTACAAAAACTAAAGTATTGTTTTTTACACTGTTTTGAGTTTTTTAAGCAAAAATAATGTTTTCTAAATGAGGGTACGTTCCTTAGGGCTAATACGGCTCATGCTTGCTTCGGAAGGGGTCCTTTACTTATTCTAAAAAAAAAAATTTTTTTAAATCAATAGATAAAAAAGTTATGAATTTTTAAAAATAGGACCCTTATTTTTGCCCACCCTGTACATACAAATATATAAACCGAACTTTAGAGATGATAGAAGCATCTAAATTTAGTCGGATCATAAAAATAGATGCCTCGTATTTTCATAGCAAACCGAGGCTAACTTCCTGTTTAGTCATTCCATCTGTTGGTGACGTCATTACTTGTGTCTCAGTAAAGCGTCGTTTTATCTCTTTCTGTTCTTTGCTGGTTCGTGAGTAACTTTTGACATTCATAGGTTTTTAAACGGCAGTAAAAATAGCATTTCAGACTTGAATGACACCTAAAATCTCTATCTATATAAAGTTAGGTATGGGTATATGTTTATATATTTGGATGTACAGGATTCACTCCTAAACTAATTAACCGATCATTATGAATTCACTTAATATATGCTCTAATTATATATCTTTATTTATATAAAGTTAGGTATGGGTATATGTTTATATATTTGGATGTACAGGATTCACTCCTAAACTAATTAACCGATCATTATGAATTCACTTAATATCTGCTCTAATTATATATCTTTATTTATATAAAGTTAAATATGGGTATATGTTTATATATTTGGATGTACAGGATTAACTCCTAAACTAATCAACCGATCATTATGAATTTTGGGACACAGTTGCTAGGCGTAAGGGGTCGTAATGTGGGTTATATTTAGTTTAATTTAGTTACACCTAATATATTTCTATATAAAGTTAGGTGTGTGTATATGTTTATATATTTGCATGTACAGGATTCATTCCTAAACTAATTACACGACCATTATGAATTTTGGAACACAGCTGTTAAGCGTAAGGGGACATAATGTGGGCTATATTTAGTTTCATTTAGTTACACCTAATATATATTTATATAAAGTTAGGTATGTGTATATGTTTATACATTTTTCTATACAGGAGTAACTCCTAAACTAATTAGCCGATCATTATAACTTTTGGAACACAGCTGTTAGGGTGGGTAATGTGGAATATATTTAGTTTAATTTACTTTCCTGCAAAGATGGCGTGGAAGCCCTTTATGAAAATTCAGATACTTTCGCTTTCTGTGAAATTTTAACAATAGGGATTCCACATATTTCAGGTTTTTTGGAGTATTTAAAAGCGTTTTTAGGAGGCATAATATGAGTACAACCTCCCATTTGAAAATTCTAATATTTAAGATTTGCATTAAATATAGTCCACATTATCTACCCTTACAGTTAGCAGCTGTGTTCCAAAATTTTTAACTAAAATCTCTATTTATATAAAGTTAGGTATGGGTATATGTTTATACATTTGTCTATACAGGATTAACTCCTAAACTAATTACTCGATCATTATGCATGTTGTAACACAGCTGCTAGGCGTAGGGGGTCGTAATGTTGGTTATATTTAGCTTAATTTAGTTACACCTAATATATATCTATATAAAATTTAGGTATGTGTATATGTTTATATATGTGGATGTACAGATTCACTCCTAAACTAATTAACCGATCATTATGAATTTTGGGACACAGCTGCTAGGCGTACGGGGTCGTAATGTGGGTTATATTTAGTTTAATTTAGTTTTATGCAAATGGGGCAAGGATGGGGTTGTAAGCAGATCATTAAAATTCAAATACGACTTTTGGGAAATTTTAACAATAGGTATAAGAAATCCCCTTATAAATATTCCCCAAATTTCAGTTTCTTTGGAGTATTTTAAAGGGTGTTTACTGTTCATGATCTGGGTACAACCTCCATTTGAAAATTAAAATATTTCAGATTTGCATTAAATTTTATCCATATTCATTAGACCCTAATTAAGCAAGATTCCCTGAATTTGAATTTCTTCTTAAGACTCCTTAAGCGCAAACCTTAAGTTTTAGACATTTTCTAGAATCGATGTAATGGAGTTTGGTCAAAATCTGAATAGGGATTCTAGACATAAGGTGTAGTAACATTATGTCTTGATTTTAATCTACTTAAAGGGGCATTTTATCTTCGTAAGTGATGCAAAACTGTTCAATACAGTAAATTAGTTTCACCGGACTTGGGGCGGGTATTTTTCGAGTTGCCATATGTACTTGACTTCACTTGAGTCATCCTATACCAGTAGGGTAGGTGAAACGGTGACACATTTCAGAGGTGGTTTTGTGACTTCTAATGGTTTTTTATAGCTGCATACAGCGCCTTGTATTCCCAAATGGTCACCCATATGATACTGGTCAGGCTATACGTTGCTTAACTTCTGTTAACGTGATTATGATGTAATATATATATGATGTAATATATATATATATATATGATGTAATATATATATATATATGATGTAATATATATATATATGATGTAATATATATATATATATATGATGTAATATATATATATATATATATATATATATATGATGTAATATATATATATATATATATATATGATGTAATATATATATATATATGATGTAATATATATATATACATGATGTAATATATATATATATATATATACATGATGTAATATATATATATATATATATATACATGATGTAATATATATATATATATATACATGATGTAATATATATATATATATACATGATGTAATATATATATATATATATATACATGATGTAATATATATATATATATATATATATATATATACATGATGTAATATATATATATATATATATACATAATGTAATATATATATATATATATATACATGATGTAATATATATATATATATATATGATGTAATATATATATATATATGATGTAATATATATATATATATATATGATGTAATATATATAGATATGATGTAATATATATATATATATATATATGATGTAATATATATATATATATATGATGTAATATATATATATATATATATGATGTAATATATATATATATATATATATATATGATGTAATATATATATATATATATATATATATATGATGTAATATATATATATATATATATTACATCATATATATATATATATATATTACATCATATATATATATATATTACATCATATATATATATATATGATGTAATATATATATATATATATATATATATATATATATATATATGATGTAATATATATATATATATATATGATGTAATATATATATATATATATATTACATCATATATATATATATATATATATATATTACATCATATATATATATATATTACATCATATATATATATATATGATGTAATATATATATATATATATATATATATATATGATGTAATATATATATATATGATGTAATATATATATATATATGATGTAATATATATGTATATATATATATATATATATATATATATATGATGTGTGCTGTATATAACTCACATCTATTTTGCAATTTAGTTACATAAAATACTTTACATGATTTTGTTTACCTGACGACCTCCCGACGACATACGGTCAGTTTATTGTGGGATCCAGCCCCTCTCCGAAAAAACAAAAACTAAATTAGACACTCTGGACTGATACAATAATCGGCTGGTCCTTCTCGTAAGTCTCTCCTACCCCGTTAGGGCGACCAACCATAAGTTAACCTGTCTCTCAACGGAAAGGAATATAGGTGAGTAAATGGCTTCTATAGAAAAAAACATTGATCGTACCGAAACCCTAACCCTTACCCTAACCCACACCCCAACCCCAACCCTAACCCCTAATACTAACCCTTACCCTAACCCTAACCTTAACCCCACCCCCAACTCTAACCCTAACCCCTAATACTAACCCTTACCCTAACCCCTAACCCTAACCCTTAACTCCTAACCCTAACCCTTAATCTTATCCTAAGCCTAACCCAAACCCTTACCCTAACCCTAACCCTTAATCTTATCCTAAGCCTAAGCCTAACCCTTACCTAAACCCTAACCCTGACTCTAACCCTAACCTTAACCCTAACCTTAACCTTAACCCTAACCCTAAACCTAACCCTAACCGTAACCCTAATCCTGACCCTAACCCTTACCCTAACCCGTAATCTTATCCTAAGCCTAACACTAAACCTAACCCTAACCCTAAACCTTACCCTAACCCTGACTCTAACCCTAACCTTAACCCTAACCTAAACCTAAACCCTTACCCTAACCCTAACCTTTACCCTAACCCTAACCGAAAAATTATGCATGTAGCTCTCAAAAACTCTCATCAAAATTATTAACGAATATTTGCTTTTTATGAAGTTATATTTTGACTTAAGTTAACGATTTGATTTCGACGTTCGCGCGTGTAATGCGTAAGTTTAAAAGCGTTAAACTATATAAGAAAAACACAAAAGAGAAATGTGCACATCTTGCTGATAAAAATGACAGAAGAAAAAGTAATCTTTTACCTGGAAAAAATCAAAGGGATTATCCGTTGGGGCGTTACTCGTTCCGAACCCTGTAATGAAAGAAGCAGGGAAATTAAAGGAAGAAACGATTATCATATATATATATATATATATATATATATATATATATATATATATATATATATATATATATATATTTATATATATATACTAGCTGTACCCGGCCACGCGTTGCTGTGGCTGTTAGTTGAAATGAAGAGGTGGCCTTTTGGAGTTCATTTTGATCCAGTTCCATAAGTTGCCATTTAATATGAATGGTTTAATTTTCCAATACTTGTGGATACACAATATTCGTAGTGGTTCCCGTTTCAGTGTAGATGAAGAGATTGTCCGGTTTGCCGACTCTAGAACATGCAACGTATAATTGTCCATGTGAGAAGCAATCAGTATGTAAATATAAGCCACAAAATTGTAAAGATTGTCCCTGTGCTTTGTTGATTGTGATAGCAAATGCCAATCGAATTAAGAATTGTAATCCCTTAAATTGAAAGGGCAGATCTGTTGGAATCATGCAAATCCTTATCAATGTCAGCATCAGGTAATTCAGCAGATATTACATTGTCGATTTCGTTTGGACTGATTTTGTTGTAGAGCCAGATTAGGATATGGGAGTGTGGCAATCCTCTCTTTTGCCATTCCACTGAATACATCCAGCAGCACACAGAACCAAATACTTTATGTTTTACAATGAAATTTATTAGCGATTTAAGCTTTTGTCTGAATACACGCGCTGTAATATCATGTCTATCTACTGATGATTGGCCAGGAAGTAAAAGTTGTTTTATATCATTCCAAGCTGGGTTGCATGTAAAAGTAATGAAGAGGTCAGGACGCCCATAGAGACGAACATATGCAAATGCATCTTGAGTGTACTCATGCATATGACGTGGACTGCCTAAATATGAAGATGGTAAAATTGTTAGTCTTCCAACATTAGTTGTATTACCATCATTTACAACTGCATCTCGCAAATGAACATATTCTTCAGAACGAAGTTTGGACTGATTCAAACGGATGAATAGCAGACGTTCAGTTTCAATTTTTGCATACATGTCTACAATGTATTGGTGGAACAATTGGCGGCATTTCAGAATGTGATTGTTTTCGTTCTCTCGAATCATAATTCGGTATGAGTAATAATTCATTGCGCTGCATTTCTTATCCGTTTCTTCGCCACTAACTGGATTTATCATGGTAACATTGAAATGATATCCATCAGCACCATCCCAAAAAAGGAGTGGATATTGCAGGGCATCGTAGCATCGATGAGTTGCAGCAATGTTTGTTAATTGGTCATTCCTCCTATGAAGAACAATATCCCTTAGTTGAAATTGATCTCCAACTATAACAATTGCCACTTCATCTATACTTGGAGCATTGAATCTTCGCACATGTTCTCCAGTAGGCGTTTTGTCAGCATGAATAATAATTTTGTGTGTATCAGATGGCATCATTTCAATGGCAGTTTTGAATAAAAGAACTAAATTGTTTTTATTATGGAGCATATCTTGCAGTTGGGAAACAATGGACCTTTTTATACTGGTTGAAATTCAACAGCGTGCATTCAGTTCATCATTGTTATCACCGATAAAATACATTTGTAGAAATTTATGTTGAGCATCTGGATATGGAAGCAGAGATCCAACTTTATGGTAAATTAGTCCTTTTACTTTAAAAGTTGGCATGAATTGAGCTGTAATAGTTTCTGCAGCGAACGACGTCATTTGGAAGCATAATGCTTTGATTCAGCCGTATTACCAGCAAGCAAAGTTTTTAATGGTTCTGGTGGATCTGCCAGTT
>OY744555.1:1618180-1625680 GCA_963556195.1 Sepiola atlantica | reverse complement strand
GGTCCCCAGATGTCAGAGAGTCTTCTACTCCAATCATTTATTTACTCGTGCTGCCGGCTTCTGGAACTCCCCCTGCTCCCTGTTTCCCCGACTGTACCTACATGCAGAAATTTAAAACTAATGAAAACAGACATCTCGCTGCACAGCTCTCAACTTAGGATGATCCTCAAAACATATACCCTAATTCTCAGTAGCCCCTTATGTCTACAGTGGCAGCATGCCTTGTTTGGGGTGAATTATGTTTTTTTTTTTAATTCTTTTCAAGAAATTATGTTTTTGAGTAAAAATAATTCGCTTTCAACTAATGCTGAATACAATTTATATCTACCAGTTTTGCGGAATATCAAAAAAAGGTTACTTAGATTAAAAAAAATATTTATGTAATATTTTTTAATATGATTGTGTTATGTTAATACTTGTACATTTAAGAAAAAACGAATTCAGTTAAAAAGAAATCTTTAAACTTACGTGAGATTCGAACCCTGGTACTGATATCGTTAAAACAAACTACTGCCTTACAATATGTACTCTACCTATTTCTTTTTTGTCAACCAATCAGATGTTTCTATTTGCGTACGAGCAGATACATTCACAAAAAACACCATCATTTTTAATAGTATATACATATATAGGGAGGGATTATTATAATCACTATTTTCTAATTGCGTTTGTTTATTACTGTTGGCATATTTTCCGTACAGCAATAACTAACTTTAATGTTATTCCTCTAGAGAATTTTAATAGTTTATTATTTTAAGGTAAATATTTATCTATCATCTTAAGACATACTTTGCCAATCTGTGTTTTTATCTCACTATTTTAAGGTTGGTTAAACTAACAAGATTATCCTTTTTGCGCAGTGTTATCCTCTCTAAATTGTCTGGGTTAGGGGTACCCCATATACATTTAGTCCATTGTGTTTACATCATTATTCTAATGTTTGAATAAAGTTTGTATGCGTCCATCAATAAACTTCTTAAAAACGGTCGTTCGAATATAATGTCCAAACCATCGGCGTGCCGCTCAATTTAAGAATACGCTTCTTATAATATAACGAGCACTTTCTCTGTCTGTCTGTCTGTCTGTCTGTCTGTCCGTCCTGTGGAATTTTTGTAAACAGAGGGGAGGGGGCTCGAGTAATTAACATTTAATTAATTAAACTTTTCAAGTCGGCGTTCATAATATTTGTATACCTGTAGAATTAGGAAACTATTATTAATCAATTAAATTTACATTAGATAACATTAAATAACATTATTAGATTAGAGAAGAATGAAATTTCAAGACGAGGCTGCGATTAGAAGTGAAAACGTGGCAAGAATCTTACTTAAATTTATAGATTTCAACGGCCTTATATACCCTTAATAAACGTCGTTTAGACACTAGACGGGCTTCCTCATTTACATAATACATTACTTTTAACCTTCAATTAAATTCATATTTACAAATATACACTTATAACTGCTATTATCAAGTTTCCATATGTATTTACAATACGTTCCGATAAGGTGATATTAATAAAAATTATTCATACAAAATTAAAGCCATTTTCTTCATCAACCAGCGTGTTTTCTCAACCATACTTCCAATGGCGATTATTGTTAACATTTCAAGTCTTTCTCGGCCTTTTGGCTAAGATCAAAGTGTAGTATCTGTTTAGTATTTTATTGAATATTTTTCTTTGTCTGGAATTTATACGTGTTATTCTTAATTCTTAGACATAACTTATAAAAATATAACAGAATTTATATTGTGTTTAAAAGTAATACAATGAAATATGCACGCGTATCAAAGCTTCTTAATACGTGAATATACGAAAAGAAGAACCTATTAAGGTGTGTTGGGAACTTCAACGTAACTGGTCTATTCGGGTGGGGAGAGCTGCCACATGTCATAGAAACTGGTCTGAACAAAATATGGACAGTGGACAACGATGGTGTCAATTCAGAGATCAAACCGAAAAGAGGAAAAGAGGAAATGAACCTCTGAGTCGCCATTTTTATATGGGTGATCAGGCGGCTAAATAAACCAATAGTTGACCGCCCCGTCGTCACGTGATCTGACCCCAAAACTTGCTGTCTTTTTATAGAGTTGTTATGCAAAATTCTGAAGAGGAATAATATTAAAGTTAGTTATTGCTGTACGGAACAGATTGTTTTGTTGGAAATAAGTTTAATAATAATTTGGTTACTTACATCTGCTCATTATGTTACACTTTCTGATATAGACACAGGAGAGGGACATGATTTGCAGCTGTGAGAGGCGTTGTCTGGCTGTTTCCGCCAGGGGTAACAAATCGCGCATCATGTTGATTTGAGCATTGATCTGATCTCGTCTTTGTTTTGATGCGCCTTTTGTTGACCTGAAATGATTGGAGAAGAAGAACAATTTAGAATTAGAATTTTATATAAATCCTCATAGGATATAGCAACGATTAGGATAGAATATGAAGAAGAAGAAGAAGAAGAAGAAATAGAGGAAGAAGAAGAAGAAGAAGAAGAAGAAAAAGAAAAAAAAGAAGAAGAAAAAGAAGAAGAAGAAAACTAAGAAAAAAAATAAGAAGAAAGAGACGAAGAAGAAGAAGAAGAAGAAAACTAACAAGAAAAAAATAAGAAAGAGAATAAGAAGAAGAAGAAGAAGAAGAAGAAGAAGAAGAAGAAATAGAGGAAGAAGAAGAAGAAGAAGAAGAAGAAATAGAGGAAGAAGAAGAAGAAGAAGAAGAAATCGAGGAAGAAGAAGAAGAAAAAAGAAGAAAACTAAGAAGAAAAAAATAAGAAGAAAGAGAAGAAGAAAGAGAAGAAGAAGAAAAAAAAGAAGAAAAGAAAGAAGAAAAAAAAAGAAGAAAAAAAAGAAGAAAGAGAAGAAGAAGAAGAAGAAGAAGAAGAAGAAGAAGAAAAAGAAGAAAAAAATAAGAAAAAAAATAAGAAAGAGAAGAAGAAGAAAAAGAAGAAAAAGAAGAAGAAAACTAAGAAGAAAAAAAGAAGAAGAAGAAGAAGAATAAGAAGAAAAAGAAGAAAAAGAAGAAGAAAACTAAGAAGAAAAAGAAGAAGAAAAAGAAGAAGAAAAAAAGAAGAAGAAGAAGAAGAAGAAGAAGAAGAAGAAAAACAATTTAGAATTCATTTAATATAAATCCTCATATGATATAGCAACGATTAGGACAAAAAAAAGATGAAGTGCATAACTAGAACTGATACTACACACTAATCCTTGCCAAAGTCGGTCTTTATGGATGTTTGACGCGAACGCAGACCCCACGTTATCATTGTCAAAAAAACATCAATACGAAATCAATACCACCATTCAATTACTCTTTTTTTCTCGTGAAAAGTTCGGTTTTATCTTGGTATAGGGCTCTTTTTTTTTAAATATATTATTGCATCCCCGGACAGAATGACCGCAAATATAGAATAGATAATTTAAACTCGGAGACAAAGATCATAAAAATAAAAATAGATGTCAATTAGTAGAAATTTTTTTTTTTTTTTAATTTTTTGGTAATTCACGCATCTGTGTTTGGGGGCGGGGGGTGCAATGATAATTTCATTGTTTTGATGTTCATTCTCTCAATCAATCCGGTCCATCTCAATTATCCTTTGCCAATTGAATGGAAGCCGCCGTCGTGGGGGGGGGGGGGTTAAGCAGCCGCTCAGAATAAGCAAGTTTGCTTCGGGCATGGAAAGATCCACTGCTGGGGCGGAAGTTTGCTTCGGGCATGGAAAGATCCACTGCTGGGGCGGAATTTCCCAAAGGCATCGGAACGCTATTTCGTGACTCGCTGCTTGCAACAGAAAAGATGAAGAAAAATGTTATCCCCTCTCCGCCTTTTTTTCTTCTTGACTTTACCTCTCTTCCCTTTTCCTCTTCGGTGATTCTGGATATACATCTCTAGGTAAGATGATATAGGTCCCTTTGATGAAGAGGTTGCCATGGGGATTTACAGATGCAGTTCATAGGTACGAGCATCATCCTACACGTGTAGACACGATAGCTTAGTAGAGATTCACTTGGAAGTTATATTATAATATTATGAATATACATAAAGACCGAGTTCATTATCAAAATCGTATTAGACATTCCATGTGAAATTGACCATTATATATATATATATATGTATATATATATATATATATATATATATATATATATATATGTATATATATATATATGTATATATATATGTATATATATATATGTATATATATATATGTATATATATATGTATATATATACATATATATATATACATATATATATATACATATATATATATACATATATACATATACATATATATATATACATATATATATATACATATATATATATATATATATATATATATATATACATATATATATAAAAAGGTTCGGCAGTGCAAGAAGAACGTGAACAACGACGGTTTCAAAAACGCGAAGAGCCGAAACGCTTGGTGATCGGACTATCGATGTACCGGAAGAATGCGAGTTTTTTGTCCGCTGACTAAAAATGCGGAATGAAGGAATCCCCTGACTTGTACTTCACCGAAGTGCTTGTAGAACAATTGCTTCAGTTCACGCTCGGATAGACAATGCAGAGCAAATTGCTTTCCAATCGAATGTATATACGAACGAGTTTCTAGCCTAAACCAAGTCTGTGACCACAGCAAGAAAAAGACTTTCATGAGACAAAAGTATGTCAAAAGATTGTTTAATATGTGTGCGTAGCCGGCGTAAACTATCCGGTGATGGGAAATAAAGAAAACCAAATTTTTTTCATATACGTTCTGTTCTTTGTCATTCTTGTTGGACCTTAACGGGTACCCTGAAAGAACGGGTGATGCAACATAAGCCAAATTGGTTGCCGTGGCCTGCTATTTTTTACGAAAAAAAATAGAAATAAAAAAAAATCATCAAACCGGGGACGCCACCCAGACAACGAAAAAGGGGTCCGAAGGAACGGTGAGGACAAGCGACCATCATACCAGCCACTAGGAGACGAGTGAAAACAACACCAGCGGCCGAGGTTTAAAGAAAATGAATCGTGGACGAGTCCATTGTTGGTGGGACGCCGAGAAAGAAAGAAAGCGACTTGATAACTGTTTTAAACGAGAATGTTCCGCAGTGCAAAGAGACTCGAAAGACGTCGGTTTCAAAATACGGGAAGAGCCGAAACGCTTGGTGATCGGAGTATCGAAGTACCGGAAGAATGAGAGTTTACCGATGGAGCTTTATTGGCTATGGTACCCAAGCCTGTCTTGTTGTTAGGCTTTCGTGTCCGCTGACTAAAAATGCGACTGATAAGCAAGTTGGTACCGTGAAGGAATCCCCTGACTTGTATTTCATCAAACAGACAATTGGAAATGCTTGTGGAAGAATTACTTCAGTTCACGCTCGGATAGACAATGCAGAGCAAATTGTTTCCAATCGGGTGTATATACGAACGAGTTTCTAGCGGAAACCAAGTCTCTGGCCTCAGCAAGAAAAAGACTTTCATGAGACAAAAGTATGTCAAACGATTTTTTTTATGTGTGTGCGTAGCCGGCGTAAACCATCCGGTGATGGGAAATAAAGAAAACCAAAGTTTTTCCATATACGTTCTGCTCTTTGTCATTTTTGTTGGATCTTACCGGATACCCTGAAAGAACGGGTAATGTAACAGTTTATTTTCTCCTTTATATCTGTACATTTGTGTTTTGCATTGCATCTCCTGGGAATGCTGGCGAGTAGCATCAGAGCTATGGTAAACAGTAGTGGAGATAGAGAGTTTCCCAAGAAAATAACTCTCTGTATTATTATTTTGGATATCTGTTGTAAGCTGTCAGTCGTTATTGTTTCTTGCTCGATATAAGTTATTATTATTATTATTATTATTATTATTATTATTATTATTATTATTATTATTATTATTATTATTATTATTTGTACTCACTAGGAGTTATCACACAGGTCATCGTCAGTGATTTATCACCAACAACAACCGATGGGTTAGGGTAGGGTAAGGGTTAGGGTTAGGGTTATGGTAGGGTTATGGAAGGGTTAGGGTTAGGGTAGGGTAGGATTATGGTAGGGTTTAGGGTTAGGGTAAGGGTTATGGTAGGGTTAGGGTTAGGGTAGGGTTAGTGTTACCTTAGGGTAAGGGTTACGGTTATGGTAGAATTATGGTAGGGGTTAGGGTTAGGGTAAGGGTTATGGTAGGGTTATGGTAGGGTTAGGGTTATGGTTAGGGTAGGGTTACGGTTATGGTTAGGGTTAGGGTTATTGTAGGATTATGGTAGGGTTTAGGGTTAGAGTTAGGGTTATGGTAGGGTTAGGTTTATGATAGGGTATAGGGTAAGGGTAAGGTTAGGGTTAGGGTTAGGGTTAGCGACATCTGTGTTATTTTCTTCTTATTAAGATTCTTTATTTATTTCGCCATTAGCATTTATTGAAGGATTTACACCTGACGTCGAGTATTTAAAAACCTATGATTAAAGGTGCGCGCGCAATGTTGTGCTTTTTCCCCCACTTTTGTAGGTGAAACGCCAACTATTGAGTCATTCATAGCAATTCAATAAATGAACAAAAAATAAATTGTAGTTACTTCTATCTCAAAAGGTCAAGTGTGCAATTTGAAAACTGCGATCAGAAAAATATATTCACAAGAACTAAAGTTACAAGAATATACATTTTCTATTGAGAAACAAATCTGAACAAAATTAGTTTTTTTTTATAATGCCGTTTCTATTCTGTATGATATATCAGATTCAATTTAATACTATTTTTAGTGATATTTGTATATTATACTAAACGTGATATTTGTATATTATACTAAACGTGATATTTGTATATTTTACTAAACGTGATATTTGTATATTTTACTAAACGTGATATTTGTATATTTTACTAAACGTGATATTTGTATATTTTACTAAGCGTGATATTTGTATATTGTACTAAACGTGATATTTGTATATTTTACTAAACATGATATTTGTATATTTTACTAAACGTGATATTTGTATATTTTACTAAACGTGATATTTGTATATTTTACTAAACGTGATATTTGTATATTATACTAAACGTGATATTTGTATATTTTACTAAACGTGATATTTGTATATTTTACTAAACGTGATATTTGTATATTTTACTAAACGTGATATTTGTATATTTTACTAAACGTGATATTTGTATATTTTACTAAACGTGATATTTGTATATTTTACTAAACGTGATATTTGTATATTTTACTAAACGTGATATTTGTATATTTTACTAAACGTACCCGCTACAACTATTTATTCTACTTTCATTCCATTCGGAAATTCATAAACTGTGACGTCATATTTTTTAAGACATTCTTCTTGCATGACTAAACATAATAAGTCTAACCCTAACTCTAACCCTAACTCTACCCCTAACCCTACCCCTAACTCTAACTCTAACCCTAACCCTAACCCTAAACCCTAACTCTGCCCCTAACCTCTCATAAGTCTCTTAACTTCCATATTATCCTTACTATTTATTCAGTAGGAGTTTT
>OY744555.1:1598180-1608180 GCA_963556195.1 Sepiola atlantica | reverse complement strand
TAAGCTCAAATCTCATATGTATACTCAGCATAGCAATACTAAAAGTCAATTTAAACTAAGCTCAAATGTTATATGTATACTCAGCATAGCAATACTAAGAGTCAATTGAAACTAAGCTCAAATCTTATATGTATACTCAGCATAGCAATACTAAGATTCAATTTAAACTAAGCTCAAATGTCATATGTATACTCAGCATAGCAATACTAAGTGTCGGTTAAAACAAAGCTCAAATGTCATATGTATACTCAGCATAGCAATACTAAGAGTCAATTTAAACTAAGCTCAAATGTCATATGTATACTCAGCATAGCAATACTGAGAGTCAGTTAAAACTAAGCTCAAATGTCATATGTATACTCAGCATAGCAATACGAAGATTCAATCAAAACTAAGCTCAAATGTCATATGTATACTCAGAATAGAAATACTAAGAGTCAATTTAAACTAAGTTCAAATTTCATATGTATAATCAGAATAGCAATACTAAGAGTCAGTTTAAACTAAGCTCAAATGTCATATGTATACTCAGCATAGCAATACTAAGAGTCAGTTTAAACTAAGCTCAAATGTCATATTTATACTCAGCATAGCAATATTAAGAGTCAGTTTAAACTAAGTTCAAATGTCATATGTATACTCAGCATAGCAATACTAAGAGTCAATTTAAACTAAGCTCAAATGTCATATGTATACTCAGCATAGCAATACTAAGAGTCAATTTAAACTAAGCTCAAATGTCGTATTTATACTCAGCATAGCAATACTAAGAGTCAATTTAAACAAAGCTCAAATGTAATATGTATACTCAACTTAGCAATACTTAGAGTCAATTTAAACTAAGCTCAAATGTCATATGTATACTTAGCATAGCAATACTAAGAGTCAATTTGAACTCAGCTAAAATGTCATATGTATACTCAGCATAGCGATACTAAGAGTCGATTTAAACTAAGCTCAAATGTCATATGTATACTTAGCATAGCAATACTAAGAGTCAATTTAAACTAAGCTCAAATGTCATATATATACTCAGCATAGCAATACTAAGAGTCAGTTTAAACTAAGCTCAAATGTCATATTTATACTCAGCATAGCAATACTAAGAGTCAGTTTAAACTAAGCTCAAATGTCATATTTATACTCAGCATAGCAATACTAAGAGTCAATTTAAACTAAGCTCAAATGTCATATTTATACTCAGCATAGCAATACTAAGAGTCAGTTTAAACTAAGCTCAAATGTCATATTTATACTCAGCATAGCAATACTAAAAGTCAATTTAAACTAAGCTCAAATGTCATATGTATACTCAGCATTGCAATACTAAGAGTCAATTTAAACTAAGCTCAAATGTCATATTTATACTCAGCATAGCAATACTAAGAGTCAATTTAAACTAAGCTCAAATGTCATATTTATACTCAGCATAGCAATACTAAGAGTCAATTTACACTAAGCTCAAATGTCATATTTATACTCAGCATAGCAATACTAAGAGTCAGTTTAAACTAAGCTCAAATGTCATATTTATACTCAGCATAGCAATACTAAAAGTCAATTTAAACTAAGCTCAAATGTCATATGTATACTCAGCATTGCAATACTAAGAGTCAATTTAAACTAAGCTCAAATGTCATATTTATACTCAGTCTAGCAATACTAAGAGTCAATTTAAACTAAGCTCAAATGTCATATTTATACTCAGCATAGCAATACTAAGAGTCAGTTTAAACTAAGCTCAAATGTCATATTTATACTCAGCATAGCAATACTAAAAGTCAATTTAAACTAAGCTCAAATGTCATATGTATACTCAGCATAGCAATACTAAAAGTCAATTTAAACTAAGCTCAAATGTCATATGTATACTCAGCATAGCAATACTAAGGATTTTGACTCAAGACAGAAAACAGAATCGTCATAGACTCAAAATAATTAAATGGATGACTTATCTTAGGCTAGCAGGACTACTCGGCATTGTCCGGGAGTATAGTAAACAGAAGAGGAAAGTAATTAAAAAAAAAAAGGAAATATGTGTAACATAGTAGAATTTGGTATATTCGGACTACTGTTCTCATCTTGGGTGTTTTTATCACAACGTTTCGGCCGATGTAACCTCCGACCTTCTTCAGGTGTACCTTGTCAAACTCGGGAATCTGGACGTTTTTTTTGTAGAATTTGGTATATTCGGACTACTGTTCTCATCTTGGGTGTTTTTATCACAACGTTTCGGCCGATGTAACCTCCGACCTTCTTCAGGTGTACTTTGTCAAACTCGGGAATCTGGACGTTTTTTTTGTAGAATTTGGTATATTCGGACTACTGTTCTCATCTTGGGTGTTTTTATCACAACGTTTCGGCCGATGTAACCTCCGATCTTCTTCAGGTGTACTTTGTCAAACTCGGGAATCTGGACGTTTTTTTTGTAGAATTTGGTATATTCGGACTACTGTTCTCATCTTGGGTGTTTTTATCACAACGTTTCGGCCGATGTAACCTCCGACCTTCTTCAGGTGTACTTTGTCGAACTCGGGAATCTGGATGTTTTTTTTGTAGAATTTGGTATATTCGGACTACTGTTCTCATCTTGGGTGTTTTTATCACAACGTTTCGGCCGATGTAACCTCCGATCTTCTTCAGGTGTACCTTGTCAAACTCGGGAATCTGGACATTTTTTTTGTAGAATTTGGTATATTCGGACTACTGTTCTCATCTTGGGTGTTTTTATCACAACGTTTCGGCCGATGTAACCTCCGACCTTCTTCAGGTGTACCTTGTCAAACTCGGGAATCTGGACGTTTTTTTTGTAGAATTTGGTATATTCGGACTACTGTTCTCATCTTGGGTGTTTTTATCACAATGTTTCGGCCGATGTAACCTCCGACCTTCTTCAGGTGTACTTTGTCGAATTCGGGAATATTTCTGTCGAACTTGGAACGTTGTGATAAAAACACCCAAGATGAGAACAGTAGTCCGAATATACCAAATTCTACGAATTATCAACCCTCATCTAAAAAAATCCGAAGCATAATATGTGTTACATCTTCTGTGAGAAAAGCGGCTGTAGGGAAAAGAAGAGGACACTCCCCACTAGATTTCGAAGTCGGATTTGTGTAATTGTAATTTTATTAGCGTGTATTCTATTTATTCTATATTCTTTTTTATTTACCAATGAGTCCCCACCTATCAAGGGTAAGAACACCTCGAGGATAAGCGTGAATGAGATGGGTAGATTGTCAGTTGAATGATGAAGAACATGATGAGATGGTTGAACATAATGAACGAAACGAATAAAGTTTTATGACTTATGAGGACGGTTGATGTCAAGTTGATCAAGTGTTTATTGGCATTGGATTTTAAGATTTGGAAATTACCAAGGGAAGCAGTCTTATGGTAACGTGTTCGTGGAAACTTCTTGAAAAGGAACTAAATTCTAGTAGTGTTCAAAAGAGAAAAAAATGCGGACCGATTGATTGACATAGTTTCAGTGTTGTTTGTGAAACAACTACCTGTACGAATAAAAATAAGTATTTTTTTTTACCCTCTCCCATATATCAATTGGATCCCTGGTGATTCAAAGCGATGAATAAAGCCACCATCCGCCCATGCATGGAGTATTGTTGTCACATCTTGAAGACATTGCCAAGGCTGCCGCAAAGAAGGTTGGCTCCCTCTACCGTGCTAGTAAACTCCTCACACCTGACATTATCCTGTATCTCTACAAAGCTACCATCCGCCCATGCATGGAGTATTGTTGCCACATCTGGGCTGGTGCATCATCTACTAGTCTCTCCCTTCTTGACAAGGTCCAAAAAAGAGTCACCAACCTAATAGGTCCCTCACTGTCAACCAAGCTCCAGCCTCTGTCCCATCGTCGCAATGTAGCATCCTTGTGCTTGTTTTACAAATACTTCAATGGATTATGCTCCGATGAATTGGCTATCCTGGTGCCCCCCTCGACGTAAATTCACTAGACTAACTCGACAATCAACTAAATCTCATTCATTCACTGTGGAGGTCCCCAGATGTCGAGGAGCCTTCTACTCAAATAGCTTCTTTCCTCGTACTGCCGGCCTCTGGAACTCCCTCCCTGTCCCCTGTTTCCCCGACAGTACAGACATGCAGAAATTTAAAACTAACGTAAACAGACATCTCGCTGCGCAGATCCCAATTTAGGTTGACCCCCCTACCTTCTCCCTTTTTCTTTTTCTCAGTAGCCCCTTACGTCTACAGTGTCGGCCTGCCTTGTTTGGGGTGAACTATGTTAAAGAAAAAAAAATACAGTGTTTGTTACCATAACCTGCTCGGGATGATACTAAATCCGAATACGAAAGTTTTGTGAGTGTATCTTTGATAGTTTATCAAACTGTTGGATATTCACCTTAATGAGAAGTTGGGCAGCAAGATGTTTGTTCACATTACATTTAAATTTCTCCATGTTGGTATGGCCCCTGTTGCTCCGACTGTACCAACGTGCAGAAATTTAAGTCTTGTTGCCCAATTCCCCGCTTAGGTTGCCCCCCTATAAATCTGGCCCTTAAAGCAGGAGCCCATTACGTTTCAGTGGTAATGAGCCTGGTTTGAGGTCAACTGAGGTCAACTTAAGTAAAAGAAAGAAAATACTAATTTATAAGGCATAATCTGAAGTTTATTCAAATTGTTTGAATTCTGGAAAGGATTGTGAATTTTATTAACGACTAGCAGGGCTACCCGGCGTTGTCCGGGGGCGATAAAAAAACAAAATAGAAGAAATTAAGTTGTGTGTGTTAATTTTTATAACAACACCTTTATCTCTCTCTCCCCTCCCTCTCTCTCTAGTCGTCTCTTTATTTTTCTTCCCCCTCTCTCTCTATCTCTAGTCGTCTCTTTATCTCTCTCCCCCCTCTCTCTCTCTCTAGTCGTCTCTTTATCTCTCTCTCCTTCTCTCTCTCTCTCTCTCTAGTCGTCTCTTTATCTTTCTTTCCCTCTCCCTCCCTCTCTCTCTCTTTCTCTAGTCGTCCCTTTATCTCTTTCTCCCCCTCTCCTCTCTCTCTCTCTAGTCGTCTCTTTATCTTTCTTTCCCCTCTCTCCCCCCTCTCCCTCTCTCTAGTTGTCTCTTTATCTCTCTCCCCTCTCTCTCTCTCTAGTCGTCTCTTTATCTTTCTTTCCCTCTCCCTCCCTCTCCCCCTCTCTCTCTCTTTCGCTAGTCGTCCCTTTATCTCTCTCTCCCCTCTCTCTCTCTCTCGCTCTCAAGTCGTCTCTTTATCTCTCTCTCCCTCCCCCTCTCTCTCTCTCTCTAGTCGTCTCTTTATCTTTCTTTCCCTCTCCCTCCCCCTCTCTCTAGTCGTCTCTGTATCTCTCTCCCCTCCCCCTCTCTCTCTCTCTAGTCGTCTCTTTATCTTTCTTTCCCCTCCCTCTCTCTCTAGTCGTCTCTTTATCTTTCTTTCCCTCTCCTCCCTCTCTCTCTCTCTCTCTCTCTCTAGTCGTCTCTTTATCTCTCTCCCCTCCCCCTCTCTCTCTCTCTAGTCGTCTCTTTATCTTTCTTTCCCTCTCCCTCCCCCTCTCTCTCTCTAGTCGTCTCTTTATCTCTCTTCCCTCCCTCCCCCATCTCTCTCTCTCTAGTCGTCTCTTTATCTTTCTTTCCTTCTCCCCCATTTTCCATCCCTATCCCTAACCCTCTATTTCTCTTTTGCCTAGCCAATTCATGTCTCTTATTTTAATGCTCAATGTTTAATTTCTTATCCCCCTCAATTTCAACATATTAAGAATGTACATAACTTTAATGAAGTCAACAGTCCAAAAGGGAGTTAATATATGCCAGTTACCAAAAGTAATACTGTAATCTTACAATTTTTGATCTTGGACAACGCCGAGTAGAACCAGTTACCAAAAGTAATACTGTAATCTTACAATTTTTGATCTTGGACAACGCCGAGTAGAACCAGTTACCAAAAGTAATACTGTAATCTTACAATTTTTGATCTTGGACAACGCCGAGTAGAACCAGTTACCAAAAGTAATACTGTAATCTTACAATTTTTGATCTTGGACAACGCCGAGTAGAACCAGTTACCAAAAGTAATACTGTAATCTTACAATTTTTGATACTGGACAACGCCGAGTAGAACCAGTTACCAAAAGTAATACTGTAATCTTACAATTTTTGATCTTGGACAACGCCGAGTAGAACCAGTTACCAAAAGTAATACTGTAATCTTACAATTTTTGATACTGGACAACGCCGAGTAGAACCAGTTACCAAAAGTAATACTGTAATCTTACAATTTTTGATCTTGGACAACGCCGAGTAGAACCAGTTACCAAAAGTAATACTGTAATCTTACAATTTTTGATACTGGACAACGCCGAGTAGAACCAGTTACCAAAAGTAATACTGTAATCTTACAATTTTTGATCTTGGACAACGCCGAGTAGAACCAGTTACCAAAAGTAATACTGTAATCTTACAATTTTTGATACTGGACAACGCCGAGTAGAACCAGTTACCAAAAGTAATACTGTAATCTTACAATTTTTGATCTTGGACAACGCCGAGTAGAACCAGTTACCAAAAGTAATACTGTAATCTTACAATTTTTGATCTTGGACAACGCCGAGTAGAACCAGTTACCAAAAGTAATACTGTAATCTTACAATTTTTGATACTGGACAACGCCGAGTAGAACCAGTTACCAAAAGTAATACTGTAATCTTACAATTTTTGATCTTGGACAACGCCGAGTAGAACCAGTTACCAAAAGTAATACTGTAATCTTACAATTTTTGATACTGGACAACGCCGAGTAGAACCAGTTACCAAAAGTAATACTGTAATCTTACAATTTTTGATCTTGGACAACGCCGAGTAGAACCAGTTACCAAAAGTAATACTGTAATCTTACAATTTTTGATCTTGGACAACGCCGAGTAGAACCAGTTACCAAAAGTAATACTGTAATCTTACAATTTTTGATCTTGGACAACGCCGAGTAGAACCAGTTACCAAAAGTAATACTGTAATCTTACAATTTTTGATCTTGGACAACGCCGAGTAGAACCAGTTACCAAAAGTAATACTGTAATCTTACAATTTTTGATCTTGGACAACGCCGAGTAGAACCAGTTACCAAAAGTAATACTGTAATCTTACAATTTTTGATCTTGGACAACGCCGAGTAGAACCAGTTACCAAAAGTAATACTGTAATCTTACAATTTTTGATCTTGGACAACGCCGAGTAGAACCAGTTACCAAAAGTAATACTGTAATCTTACAATTTTTGATACTGGACAACGCCGAGTAGAACCAGTTACCAAAAGTAATACTGTAATCTTACAATTTTTGATCTTGGACAACGCCGAGTAGAACCAGTTACCAAAAGTAATACTGTAATCTTACAATTTTTGATACTGGACAACGCCGAGTAGAACCAGTTACCAAAAGTAATACTGTAATCTTACAATTTTTGATCTTGGACAACGCCGAGTAGAACCAGTTACCAAAAGTAATACTGTAATCTTACAATTTTTGATACTGGACAACGCCGAGTAGAACCAGTTACCAAAAGTAATACTGTAATCTTACAATTTTTGATCTTGGACAACGCCGAGTAGAACCAGTTACCAAAAGTAATACTGTAATCTTACAATTTTTGATACTGGACAACGCTGAGTAGAATAAATGATCCAGATCAATTCCTAATTTCTTGTCACCCCACTCCATTTAATGATATTAAGAAGATACACAATGTTGATGAAGTCAGTATTTTGAAGAGATTTACTATATACCCATTACTAAAAGTAATATTGAAATCTTACAGTTTTTGATCCCGAACAACGCCTATGAGAACAAATGTTCCCGGTAAATCCCTAATTTCCATGTGTGGCATTTTTGGTCACCATATACTCAGACCCCTCTCTTACTTTCTCCCGTTCTCTGAGTATATGGTGACCAAAGAAGGTAGGCACCCTTTACCGGCTAGAAAACTTCCCGCACCTGTCAGTATCTTATATCTCTATAAAGCCACCATTTGCCCGTGCATGGTGTAGTATTGGCACATCTGAGCCGGTGCACCTACCATTAGTCTCTCCCTTCTAACCCTAACCCTACCATTAGTCTCTCCCTTCTAACCCTAACCCTACCATTAGTCTCTCCATTCTAACCCTAACCCTACCATTAGTCTCGCCCTTCTAACCCTAACCCTACCCCTACCATTAGTCTCGCCCTTCTAACCCTAACCCCAACCCTACCATTAGTCTCGCCCTTCTAACCCTAACCCTAACCCTACCATTAGTCTCTCCCTTCTAACCCTAACCCTACCATTAGTCTCTCCCTTCTAACCCTAACCCTACCATTAGTCTCTCCATTCTAACCCTAACGCTACCATTAGTCTCGCCCTTCTAACCCTAAACCTAACCCTACCATTAGTCTCGCCCTTCTAACCCTAACCCCAACCCTACCATTAGTCTCGCCCTTCTAACCCTAACCCCAACCCTACCATTAGTCTCGCCCTTCTAACCCTAACACTAACCCTACCATTAGTCTCTCCCTTCTAACCCTAACCCTAACCCTACCATTAGTCTCTCCCTTCTAACCCTACCATTAGTCTCTCCCTTCTAACCCTAACCCTACCATTAGTCTCTCCATTCTAACCCTAACCCTAACCCTACCATTAGTCTCGCCCTTCTAACCCTAACCCTACCATTAGTCTCGCCCTTCTAACCCTAACCCTAACCCTTAGTCTCGCCCTTCTAACCCTAACCCTAACCCTACCATTAGTCTCTCCCTTCTAACCCTAACCCTACCATTAGTCTCTCCCTTCTAACCCTAACCCTACCATTAGTCTCTCCATTCTAACCCTAACCCTAGTCTCTCCATTCTAACCCTAACCCTACCATTAGTCTCGCCCTTCTAACCCTAACCCTAACCCTATCATTAGTCTCTACATTCTAACCCTAACCCTAACCCTATCATTAGTCTCGCCCTTCTAACCCTAACCCTAGCATTAGTCTCTCGCTTCTAACCCTAACCCTATCACCAGTCTCGCCCTTCTAACCCTATCATCAGTCTCGCCCTTCTAACCCTAACCCTACCATTAGTCTCTCGCTTCTAACTCTAACCCTATCATCAGTCTCTCGCTTCTAACCCTAACCCTATCATTAGTCTCGCCCTTCTAACCCTAACCCTACCATTAGTCTCTCGCTTCTAACCCTAACCCTAACCCTACCATTAGTCTCTCGCTTCTAACCCTAACCCTACCATTAGTCTCTCGCTTCTAACCCTAACCCTACCATTAGTCTCTCGCTTTTAACCCTAACCCTAACCCTACCATTAGTCTCTCGCTTCTAACCCTAACCCTACCATTAGTCTCTCGCTTCTAACCCTAACCCTAACCCTACCATTAGTCTCTCGCTTCTAACCCTAACCCTACCATTAGTCTCTCGCTTCTAACCCTAACCCTACCCCTACCATTAGTCTCTCGCTTCTAACCCTAACCCTACCATTAGTCTCTCCTTTCTAACCCTAACCCTAACCCTATCATTAGTCTCTCCCTTCTAACCCTAACCCTATCATTAGTCTCGCCCTTCTAACCCTAACCCTACCATTAGTCTCTCGCTTCTAACCCTAACCCTATCATTAGTCTCTCGCTTCTAACCCTAACCCTATCATTAGTCTCTCGCTTCTAACCCTAACCCTATCATTAGTCTCTCGCTTCTAACCCTAACCCTACCATTAGTCTCTCCCTTCTAACCCTAACCCTAACCCTACCATTAGTCTTTCCCTTTTGGAAGAGTAAAATCAATTCCCCAAATAAAGCAGTTTTGCACTACAATCAAGTCCCCGGACGGAGACAAAAATCCAGATATAATGATATTGAATTAAATCCTGATTCTAATTTTGACTTTCGATCAATTACATCATGTTGATTCTAGAAAACGTGTCAAATTTAAGGCTTAAGCTTAAGGGGTCTTAAGAAGAAATTGAAATTCGTGGAATCTTGTTTAATTGGTGTCTAATG
>OY744555.1:1543180-1583180 GCA_963556195.1 Sepiola atlantica | reverse complement strand
GATCTTGACTACCATTAATAGCGAAGAATAGATCACCTAGTTTTTAATTTTCCCTTAAACAGACACAAGTCTTTTAACGAATTTAGTGAAATTCATTCTATTAATGGGGAAATATCAAAGAATATTTAAGTTTCGGAATTCTTTTTAGATGAGGATTGATAATTTGTAATATTTGAATTATTCGGACTACTGTTCTCATCTTCGGTGTTATTCCCTACAACGGGTCGGCCGCAGTAGCGTGGTGGGAGGTTGATGGCTGCAGGAGCCAATCACTGATTTGCCCCCCCCCCCCCCCCGGATATGAGCGACGAAGTCGCGAAAAAATGCAGCTGGGGGTCTGGGGAGCGCTGGAAGCCCCCCAGCGGGGTACTGGGCGGAACCCCGGAAAATTTTGCCATTTTAAGGCCTCCAGATGCCCCCGTTGATGCATTTTTTAGCACTAAAATGCATTACTTTATGTTAAAGAATTGCCTTTCTCTCGAGTTTGCGCCCCCTAAAACCCCATTTTGGCGCCCCCCCCCTGCCACCACGCTACTGGTCGGCCGACCTTCTTCAGAGATGCCTTAACAAACGCGGCAATCTGTACGAAATCTCAAACCAAACCCTTTTATTTAATCCACGCAAGGACTCGTGGCGCAACGGATAAAAGTACTAAGTATTAACAATTTCGAAATGACACTCTTCTAGAAGTTGATAGGTCAATCTTCAGTACTAGCGATACTATGACTACAAGTACGAATTACTTTTACCCGGTCATAGCTGATGGAACGAGAATAATCTACCTTGGCGGATTAAACAAAGGATTCCGTTCGAAATTCCACACAGATTCCCGAGTTCGACAAGACGCACCTGAGGAAGGTCGGAAGTTACATCGGCCGAAACGTTATGAGAATAACATCCAAGATGAGAACAGTAGTCCCAATTATCAAAAAAAAAATACAAAGAATATTTCATTGAATAAAGTTGACGTAAATAATTATAATTATTAAATTATTACATCTAAGGTTTCTGTAGAACGGACTTCAAGATGGCATATTTGAATTTCCTATGTGAATTTCCTATGTGAATTTTCTATGTGAATTTCCTATGTGAATTTCCTATGTGATTGTAATATTTAAAAAAAAATACCAAACATAATAAGATATCGATTTTTAGTTTTGTTTTAGTGTTATGGAGAAATTTTCTTTCAGTCTCAAGCGGTAATTGATATAGAAGCAAGGGTGGCGCAGTCCCCAGCATCACCTCTCCTGATCAGGCATTGCTTGAGTTCAGTGGCAAGAAGTCCAAAACGCCTGGAAACAATGCCGAAATAAGCAGAGAAAGACTGGTGTAATTTCGGAGTTTTCTTTCTCCTATACTAGTTGCATAATCAAGGCTTGAAAGTCTAGTCTACGCTACTATCTAATTCAGAGGGGGGGGGTGTATAGACTCATACCTTACCCAAGGGTATTAGTGAAAGTGATGCAGTATCTCCGACAGAACTCTAACCCGTCCTCGCCTGTAACCACTACACCAAGTCACTTCGATTAGTGCCAGGGTTTATTCGTAACAAAAGGCATCACATCTAATATATAAACTTATCTAGTCGGATTTTCAAAGTTAGACGCAAATAGCTATGTATCCGATATATCGATATGTGATTATGATTATTGTTGTGAAGTTTTCCAACAGTAAATAATAAATAAAGGAAGTCAAGTCGAGGGTTGGTTTAACAAGTGTGTTAACAAAGTAAGAAAGTGACTAGCACTTGGCTAGACAGTTACAAGACTATGCTTTGTCTTCTCTGTGTCTCTGGGGACTCGCACTATTTATAGTGACAACCGGTGCAGTTTCTCCTGTGTAAGAACGGCCGGTGTAACAATTATCCAATTAGTTTTCAAGAAAATAATGTATTTCACTTAGGTATATTCTTAAAAAGAAACTATTCCGGTTAGGAAGAATGTTACAATGGAGATAAAATTAAATAATGACCTAAAAATCTGTTTTGTCATGATTTTTTTATTTCATAGAATAACTCAAATATTTGAATATTAAATAAAGAATTATCTCTATATCTTATATTTAGTTAGTTTCTCTGGGAATTTCCTTTTTTTTTGTCTTTTTGTTTAAAATAACTCAAAGCTTCTTTAGACATATATATATATATATATATATATATATATATATATATATATATATATATATATATATTATATATATGGAGTAAGGTACACGATAAGTCATGAAAATGAAATGCCGTGGTAGACAAAATGTGTGAAAAAAAGGCAAACGGAAAACAGGTTAAAATGCAGGAGAAAAACAAAAACAAGAGATTTGACCGGTTTCGTTCGTATTAACGAACGTCTTCAGAAAAAGTGAAGATTTGGAAACAATTTTATTTTGAAGGGACACACATGGGAGAAGGAAAAGATCGGATCATTTTTTCCTTCTTCCATGTGTGTGCCTTCAAAATAAAATTGTTTCCAAATCTTCACTTTTTCTGAAGACGTTCGTTAATACGAACGAAACCGGTCAAATCTTTTGGTTTTTTTGTTTTTCTCCTGCATTTTAACCTGTTTTCCGTTTGTCTTTTTTTCACACACGCACACACACACAGACACATGTAATATATATATATATATATATATATATATTAAATATGTTTTTGTGTCAATATTTTTCATTAGTTTGTTACTACTTATTCCATAAAATGACGATACAATGAATTACTTTGTGAACTTTTCAAAATTTGAAAGGAATTTGGAAACATTTAAACTGCCAAATAGAAAACCATTTCTGTTTTTTTTAATGTATGGCAACTCCTCATGTATTAAATGATTGGGGGGGGGGGCACCAGTGGCGCATCTGTTTTGGGATACCTTTCTAGTTATACAAGACTACCAGTGACCCGTTGAGTCACAAGCACTGACACTTTTTGTTTCACTTTTATTTCATGCGAAAATTCATAAACTTATCTGTTAAAATATTCGTCTTGCATATTTCTATATTATTCTTTTTGATAATATAGACTGTCTGAAGATACTGGCTTCCTGGCCCAAAATGCACCAAACATTGATGTTACTTTTTTTTTTCATTTCCCTTTGCAAAACTCAATCATACCCTTCAAAACCAAAAACAACAAATTTCTTCTACAAAACAACCAAACTAAACACCATGAATAAATATTTGAAGATATATAGAACTTGAAACATAGAAACTTTTGGAATTAAAAATGGTGTTCTTGTTTCGAAAGCATTGTTCATATGTTAATATGAATAAGAACGCCATACAATGAATTTTAATTTTATTAATTTTTTTTTTCAATTTTTCTTTTTCTCAATTAAATTTTCGAACATATACTTCATCATTAGAATTTTTTTAATTATATATATATATATATATATATATATAAAATACCTTTTTTAATTTTTTATTTTTTCTCATCGTTTTTTTTTGGGGGGGGGGGGTGTTTTCAATTCGTTTGTTGTTGAAGCGAATGTGGGATCTTTTTAATCAAGAACGCGGCACGTGGCAATGCAAAGCATTGTTTATATGGTAATATGAATTATTAAAAAATAAAAATGCATTGTATGGCGTTCTTATTTTTAATAATTCATATTAACATATTAACTTTTACCAAAATGACCTGATCCGGCATTAAATAACCCGAAAAGGGTTGATATGCCGTACAACAAAACAACCAAACTAAACACCATGAATAAATATTTGAAGATATAAAGAACTTGAAGCATAAAAACCTTCACCAAAATGACCAGATTCGACATTAAATAACCCGAAAAGGGTTGATATGCCGTAAAACAAAACAACCAAACCAAAAACCATGATTAAACATTTGAAAATATAAAGAACTTGAAGCATAAAAACCTTCACCAAAATGACCAGATTCGGCATTAAATAACCCGAAAAGGGTTGATATGCCGTAAAACAAAACAACCAAACCAAAAACCATGATTAAATATTTGAAGATATAAAGAACTTGAAGCATAAAAACCTTCACCAAAATGACCGGATTCGGCATTAAATAACCCGAAAAGGGTTGATATGCCGTAAAACAGAAAAAAAAACACCGTGAATAAATATTTGAAGCATAAAACCTTTTATCAAAATGACCGTATTCGGCATTACATTACTCGAAAAGGGTTGATATGCCGTAAAACAGAAAAAAACAAAACTATTAACCATTTGTTTAGCCTTTGTTTCGGTATTATGTAGATGAGGATCGATAATTTTAATTATTCGGGTTATTATTACCATCTTTGCGATCTAATTTACGTACGTGTTTACGGTGTAAGAAAAGACTGAAATAATTAGAAACCACATTAACTTAGCAAAACTATTTATTTGATTTAAAAAAAAAAAAGATATTTCACCCTAAACAAGGCAGGTCGCCACTGTAGACGTAAGCGGCTACTGAGAATTAGGGCGTAGGTTTTGGGTGTCATCCTAAGTTCGGAGCTGTGCAGCGAGATGTTTGTTTACATTAGTTTTAAGCCTAAGTCGGGGAAACAGGGAGCAGGGAGGGAGTTCCAGAGGCCGGCAGCACGACGGAAAGAAGCTATTGGAGTAGAAGGCTCTCCGGCATCTGGGGGCCTCCACGGTTAACATTTTCTTTCTTCATGTACATTAATTATTAATTACAATTATTAATTATAATTATTAATTATTAATTATATATGATTATTAATTATAGTTGATTTTTAAGGAGACAATTTTTTTTTTTTTTAAATATTTATTTATTTCTAATCAACGGGAATGGAAAACGATGTTTTCTTTAGTTATTGTTTAATTTCTTAACGTTAGACTTAAGTTAAAAGTAATTATATTATTAAAATGATTAAATTGTGTATTTGTGACCAATTAATTAAAATGACATTTAATCTTTTTTTTAAAGATCTGTGCCTTGTAGTAATTAATATCATTTCGTTATATATATATATATATATATATATGAAAAAAAGTAAAAATCAAAATGGCTGATTAACTTGATAGTACACACGTGAGTGTCTGCTCTGTAATTTTCGTTTGTTCTTTTGTTTATTTTCACCTTAAAATGAAACTGATGTATGATGTGGGTGTTTTTTTTCAAGACACTCTAATCTAAGAACTCTTATTATTTGTGAACTTTTTCTGATGATTTTGTAGTGTTGCAGAGACGATATTGACATACAAATGTTGTTTGGCACAAAACAAATGAACCGTTAAATATATCTCACAGAAATTTGGAATTTTTGGAAATGTGAAAAAAATAAAAACAAAAATAAAAGTAATAAAACTAACCATGGTTATTGGAATATAATAAATATCTGTTCTATATATATATATATATATATATATAGTCTCGGAAGTTTCTCAACCATTAAAACTATATAAAAAATATTTTTTAAAACCTCAAGTCCCAAGTCGTTCAGTGGAAAATCACTCATGTAAGTCAATTTAACTTTTTCAGTTATTATATTAGTTTGCTTCTAACATTATTTAAGAGATCATCAGTTGTTTATCATGAAAAACTGTTTCGGGAATTTAAAAACAAGACATGTTTAATTTCATGGCTTACCAGCAGAGTTGATCAGACCCCACTTCCCTTAAAAGGCAAAAACATAAACGTTCCGTATACTAAACCTAAGTTTTGTTCCGTATAAATGTTTTGCTAACTTATAGGAGTTATTAAAAAAAAGTCCTCCTTACCTGTGTTGTTCGTCTGTCTAATAAAATTTATCCGTTACTTACAAAAATGTTGCTGCATTTTTTAAGTGTTTAGACGAATCCATTACGCTACTTTTTAGGTGATTAATGTATTTTTAGTTTTAGTTTTATATTAAAAATATAAAAAATATCAACATATCCAAATATAGAAAAAAAAATTAAAATTATATATATATATACATATATATACTTTTAGTCCTTATATATATATATATATATATATATAAAGTGGTGTACTAAAAGCGAACTTTTAGGAAAAGTAAAACCTATTGTGAAGAGTATACAGCTCAATATCCAGGATAGAGCAGGTAGAATGAAGAAGAATGGAAAGGAATTAGAGAAGCAAAAGCCAAATCATAATTCAATTCAATTGCTCAGAGCAAGGTATATTCCGCAAAAAGGCAATTTATTCAAGTTAAATTTTCCTTAAGCCAGGAATTGAATTGAATTATGATTTGGCTTTTGCTTCTCTAATTCCTTTCCATTCTTCTTCATTATATATATATATATATATATATATATATATATGTATATATATATATATATATATATATATATATATATATAATGGTCATAATCCAGGTGAAAAATATCCACAGGGTGGTAATCCAGAGAATTTTAACCGGGTTTATAAAAAGTGCTCAATATCAAAATAGAGCTTTATATATGATAATTTTATTTACACAGACATGTACAAAATCTGCGACACTGGCATGTCGATGTTATCGATCAACAGTTACTATAAACTGAGATCTCATCAGGCAGAGTTAGAATCCGATCTCAACCTCAGATCATATTTATTATTTCTCTCCAAATATGATCTGAGGTTAAGATCGGATTCTAACTCTGCCTGATGAGATCTCAGTTTATAGTAACTGTTGATCGATAACATCGACATGCCAGTGTCGCAGATTTTGTACATGTCTGTGTAAATAAAATTATCATATATATATATATATATATATATATATATATATATATATATATATATATATATATATATATATATATATATATATATAGCAAGTTATGAACTCATAGGAGAGAAGATCAAAGAATCTGATTGGTTAACTAGCTAGACTAACCACCACGTGTATATATAAAAACAATCGCAACATTAACTCCATGCATGTTAGCCTAATCATTCCCTACGGGGATGAAACGCGGAAGCCTCTGTGTAGCTTAATTGCCATAAATATATCTTCATAACTTACTACCTTGCTCTACTCACGTATTGAGCACTGTTGAAATAAATACTGATAATTGATACATAAAATATTATATCTCCTTATAACATTTTATATGGATACATGAAATAATATTTTTTTCTTTCTTCATTCTTAATTAAGCACCCAATTTTGTTTAAATTAAATTAAAATGACATTTAAATTCGACTTTCTTTCTTTTTTAACGATCGTTGCACTGTAGTAATTAATATAAGTTAATTGTGATAATATAATTAACTTTAACTTAAGTTTTTTAATGTTAAGGACGTAAACAATAACTAAACAAATGTTTTCCACTTTTGTTGATTTTAAATGAATGAAAATTAAAAAGAAACATTGTCTTCTTGAAACATAATTATAATTAATAATGAAAAAAGAAAAAGTAGACAATGGATTCGAGACTATTTTTCGATTGTGTACGTTTAACATTTCAAATTCACCATTCAATTTGGTACCGTACTGCTACCAAAGCACCTAACCAGTTAATGGTTTTTGAACCATAATCCTTACCCTAACCCTAACCCTAACCAGTTAATGGTTTTTGAACTTGAGAATGTTGTCATTGGCATTATGGTCTTCGACTAATCTTTTTTTTAAAGATCCGTGCCTTGTAGTAATTAATATCATTTCATTGTAATAATATAATCACCTTTGACTTACGTTTTTTAATGTTAAGGATGTAAACAATAACTAAAAAAATGTTTTCCACTTTTATTGATTTTAAATGAATAAAAATTTAAAAGAAACATTGTCTTCTTCAAAATTAATTGTAATTAATAATGAAAAAAGAAAAAGTAGACAGTGGATTCGAGACTATTTTTTCGATCGTGTACGTCATAGCGTCTCAAATTCACTTTTCAATTTGCTACCAGAGCACCTAACCAGTTAATGGTTTTTGAACTTGAGAATGTTGTCATTGGCATTATGGTCTTCGACTAATCTTTTTCTTTTTTTTAAGATCCGTGCCTTGTAGTAATTAATATCATTTCATTGTAATAATATAATCACCTTTGACTTACGTTTTTTAATGTTAAGGATGTAAACAATAACTAAAAAAATGTTTTCCACTTTTATTGATTTTAAATAAATAAAAATTAAAAAGAAACATTGTCTTCTTCAAAATTAATTGTAATTAATAATGAAAAAAGAAAAGGTAGACAATGGATTCGAGACTATTATTCGATTGTGTACGTTTAACATTTCAAATTCACTTTTCAATTTGGTACCGTACTGCTACCAAAGCACCTAACCAGTTAATGGTTTTTGAACCCTAACCCTAACCCTAACCAGTTAATGGTTTTTGAACCCTAACCCTATCCCTATCCCTAACCAGTTAATGGTTTTTGTAACTTGGGAATGTTGTCATTGGCATTATGGTCTTCGACTAATCTTTTTTTGTTTTAAGATCCGTGCCTTGTAGTAATTAATATAAGTTAATTGTGATAATATAATTAACTTTAACTTAAGTTTTTTAATGTTAAGGATGTAAACAATAACTAAAAAAATGTTTTCCACTTTTATTGATTTTAAATGAATAAAAATTAAAAAGAAACATTGTCCTCTTAAAAAATTAATTGTAATTAATAATGAAAAAAGAAAAGGTAGACGGTGGATTCGAGACTATTTTTTCGATCGTGTACGTCATAGCGTCTCAAATTCACTTTTCAATTTGCTACCAGAGCACCTAACCAGTTAATGGTTTTTGAACCCTAACCCTAACCCTAACCAGTTAATGGTTTTTGAACTTGAGAATGTTGTCATTGGCATTATGGTCTTCGACTAATCTTTTTTTTTTTAAAGATCCGTGCCTTGTAGTAATTAATATCATTTCATTGTAATAATATAATCACCTTTGACTTACGTTTTTTAATGTTAAGGATGTAAACAATAACTAAAAAAATGTTTTCCACTTTTATTAATTTTAAATAAATAAAAATTAAAAAGAAACATTGTCTTCTTAAAAATTAATTGTAATTAATAATGAAAAAAGAAAAGGTAGACGGTGGATTCGAGACTATATTTTCGATCGTGTACGTCATAGCGTCTCAAATTCACTTTTCAATGGCTACCAGAGCACCTAACCCGTTAATGGTTTTTGAACCCTAACCCTAACCCTATCCCTAACCAGTTAATGGTTTTTGAACTTGGGAATGTTGTCATTGGCATTATGGTCTCCGCACCAATTTGACCGGGACTTTCGGCCATTTTAAGTCCAAGGGTCAGGCAATGTGAGCGGTTATGCCCGTTCTTCGTTTCGGTGTTGTTTTTACATTGAGCTGAGGGCGAACAGTGACCCAAGTTGGCTTGGAAGCTTACACTAAAATACGCTGTGTTTTCTTTATAAACATCGTCTTGCTTTTCTTTTAATCTTAACGAAACAATTTCTGATGTTTCATAAAATCTTTCTACTAAACTTGTTCTGTTTATACAACTATAAATTGAAGTTCGAATACAACAATTAACGTTATGTGAGTGATAATTAATTGGCACAGTGTTTTTTCATGTAGATTTCCATTATTTATGCGTGAAATACACGAACTAACACGCGTGAAATACACGAACTAACACGCTCACATTAAACGTTGTTATAATCTCTCTCTCTCTCTCTCTCTCTCTCTCTCTCTCTCTCTCTCCTCTCTCTCTCTCTCTCTCTCTCTCTCTCTCTCTCTCTATATATATATATATATATATATATTTATTTATCACTCTTTTTTCTTCTATCTATATATATATATATATATATATATATCTATATATATATATATATATAGTCGAGCACTCTGCTGGGATTTTTCCTGCTATATTAAAAGAAGTTATATATATATATATATATATATATATATATATATATATATATATATATATATATATATATATATATATATATATATATATATATATATATATATATATATATATAAAATTGAAATATAAGCCAAATTAGCAATACAAGATTAATTTTTTTTTTCTTTTTCTTACATTAATCCTATCGATTACGGAATAAAATTCCTTCTTCAGGGGTGATCAGTATTGAGTCATATTTTTTAACTTCTTTTAATATAGCAGGAAAAATCCCAGCAGAGTGCTCGATTAATTAAGAATTAAAGTTTAAAAAATTAAAAATTAAGAGCGTAATATTTATTTATTTTGGTACGTAAAAATTAGTACAACATTCGTACCGACGTTGCGTTTCACGAGATATTTTCAAGGCTATTTAAAAAAAATTGAAATGGAGAAACGAAGGTCCACAGAAAATTTATGACACACAAAATATAAATATGGAGTAATTAATAATTATTATTGAAAATTAAAATATTAAATTTCTAGGTCAAATATTAAAATTATAAATTAAATATTAAGTTAATATAATCACCACTTTTGTTATTGTACTTTTTTTTCGTGTCTGATCTGTGCAAAACGACTAAGTTAGCAAAGTGTAGTATCTGTTCTGATACCACACTTCATCTTTGCTGTCCTCAGTCAGTGACGAAGAAATCCTTCGAGACTGAGGCAATTTTTATTTTTGTCCCAACCCAGCGTGTCCCTTTTGGTAATCTTGATATTCCTCACATTAAAAACCGACTGTTTTTGGTTTATATTTCATTTTTATAATTAATTTTTTTTTAAATGGAAATCGCTCCAGACAAGACATGAAGCCACTTGATGTAAGGAGCTAACAAGAACAAATATGATTATCGCAAAGACAGGAGATGCCTATTTGCCTTAGTCTTGACAAGACCAAGGTTATAGGTAGGAGGAAAACTGTCAGCAGGAAGAGAGTTCCACAAGTCTGCGGTTCTTGGAAATAAGCTACTTGAATAAGAAGTTGTATTACATATATATTATTTTATGGAAATCGCTTCAGACAAGGCATGAAGCCACTTGATGTAAAGAGCTAACAAGAACAAATATGATTATCGCAAAGACAGAAGATGTCTATTGACCGTAGTCTTGAAAAGACCAATATTATAGGTAGGAGGAAAACAGTCAGCAGGAAGAGAGTTCCACAAGTCTGCGGTTCTTGGGAAGAAACTACTGGAATAGGAAGCTGTATTACAATGAGGTATCAAAACAGCGGATTGATGGAGACCACTAGACCAACGAGTCAAACGAGCTGGAACAAAGGAAGCAGGGAATAGATCACATAATTCTGAAGAAAACATACCATAATAGTATTTATAGAAAAGACTGAGACTAGCAACATCATATCTGCGAGAGAAAGAGATAGAGAGAGAGAGAGAGAGAGAGAGAGAGAGAGGGGGCGCAGAGAAAGAAGAAAGGGTAGGGCCAATCAAATTAGAGATACGTTTCTGCACCTAATCAACAACCCTCAAATGGAACGGAGATTTAAAACTCCTTTCTGTTAATAAGGTGTATTTTCATGCAAATAAATGAGTGCCCTCTAATTAATTATTTATCCCAGTATCATTTTTCTTTTGGTTACAACTGGAGTTACTGTTTTCAGCGATACTATTTCTCCAGGAGTGTCAACGGCGCAACGGATAAAAGTGCTAAGTTATAATCAGTTCTAAGTGACGTCACTCTTCTGGATGTTGAAGGTTCAATCCTCAGTACGGGCGATACTAAGAATGCAATTACAATAGAAAAAAGGGCAAGCTGTCCCCGTGTATCAAATAAAAGAGGTCCGTTCGAAATTCAGTACAGATTCCCATGTTCGACATAAAGATTCCCGAGTTCGACGAGACGCACCTGAGGAAGGTCGGAAGTTACATCGGCCGAAACGTTATGAGAATAACATCCAAGATGAGAACAGTAGTCCCAATTATCCAAAAAAATACAAAGAATATTTCATTGAATAAAGTTGACGTAAAGAATTATAATTATTAAATTATTACATCTAAGTTTTCTGTAGAACGGACTTCAAGATGGCATATTTGAATTTCCTATGTGAATTTCCTATGTGAATTTCCTGTGTGAATTTCCTAAAAAATTCCGAAACATAATATTTTTCTAGGTGTATCAAGTTGGGGACAGAGTCATAAGTAACTCGCATTTGATTAAAGAAAGCCACGACCAAAATAAGGTTGAGAAACACTAGTTTAAACCATGAAGTTATTAACTAGATTTGCCAATCTTTATATATTGGTTTGGTTGGGCTTAAAATATCCGCATGATTCCCGCGTACTACTTTAAAACCCATTAATCAGGTAAGCACAATTCATTCTTGTTTTAATAATTTTAAATTTGTAAATTTATTTTTAAATTACCTTGGAAAAATAAATCTTTGATATTTATATATGGAACGATATTAACGGCAATTGAAAAAATAAATGTTTGGATATTTATATATGGAGCGATATTAACGGCAATTGAAAAAATAAATGTTTGGATATTTATATATGGAACAATATAAACGGCATTGAAAAAATAAATGTTTGGATATTTATATATGGAACAATATAAACGGCATTGGAAAAAATAAATGTTTGGATATTTATATATGGAACGATATTAACGGCAATTGAAAAAATAAATGTTTGGATATTTATATATGGAGCGATATTAACGAAATTAGAAAAAATAAATGTTTGTATATTTATATATGAAGCGATATCAACGGCAATTGAAAAATAAATGTTTGGATATTTATGTATGGAGCGATATAAACGGCATTGGAAAAATACATGTTTGGATATTTATATATGGAGCGATATTAACGAAATTGGAAAAAATAAATGTTTGGATATTTATATATAGAGCGATATAAACGAAATTGAAAAAATAAATGTTTGGATATTTATATATGGAGCGATATAAACGAAATTGGAAAAAATAAATGTTTGGATATTTATATATGGAGCGATATAAACGAAATTGGAAAAATTAAATGTTTGGATATTTATATATGGAGCGATATAAACGAAATTGGAAAAAATAAATGTTTGGATATTTATATATGGAGCGATATAAACGGTATTGAAAAAATAAATGTTTGGATATTTATATATGGAACAATATAAACGGCATTGAAAAAATAAATGTTTGGATATTTATATATGGAACAATATAAACGGCATTGGAAAAAATAAATGTTTGGATATTTATATATGGAACGATATAAACGGAATTGGAAAAAATAAATGTTTGGATATTTATATATGGAGCGATATTAACGGCAATTGAAAAAATAAATGTTTGGATATTTATATATGGAACAATATAAACGGCATTGAAAAAATAAATGTTTGGATATTTATATATGGAACAATATAAACGGCATTGGAAAAAATAAATGTTTGGATATTTATATATGGAACGATATAAACGGAATTGGAAAAATTAAATGTTTGGATATTTATATATGGAGCGATATTAACGGCAATTGAAAAAATAAATGTTTGGATATTTATATATGGAACAATATAAACGGCATTGAAAAAATAAATGTTTGGATATTTATATATGGAACAATATAAACGGCATTGGAAAAAATAAATGTTTGGATATTTATATATGGAACGATATAAACGGAATTGGAAAAATTAAATGTTTGGATATTTATATATGGAGCGATATTAACGGCAATTGAAAAAATAAATGTTTGGATATTTATATATGGAACAATATAAACGGCATTGAAAAAATAAATGTTTGGATATTTATATATGGAACAATATAAACGGCATTGGAAAAAATAAATGTTTGGATATTTATATATGGAACGATATAAACGGAATTGGAAAAATTAAATGTTTGGATATTTATATATGGAGCGATATTAACGGCAATTGAAAAAATAAATGTTTGGATATTTATATATGGAACAATATAAACGGCATTGAAAAAATAAATGTTTGGATATTTATATATGGAACAATATAAACGGCATTGGAAAAAATAAATGTTTGGATATTTATATATGGAACGATATAAACGGAATTGGAAAAAATAAATGTTTGGATATTTATATATGGAGCGATATTAACGAAATTAGAAAAAATAAATGTTTGTATATTTATATATGAAGCGATATCAACGGCAATTGAAAAATAAATGTTTGGATATTTATGTATGGAGCGATATAAACGGCATTGGAAAAATACATGTTTGGATATTTATATATGGAGCGATATTAACGAAATTGGAAAAAATAAATGTTTGGATATTTATATATAGAGCGATATAAACGAAATTGAAAAAATAAATGTTTGGATATTTATATATGGAGCGATATAAACGAAATTGGAAAAAATAAATGTTTGGATATTTATATATGGAGCGATATAAACGAAATTGGAAAAATTAAATGTTTGGATATTTATATATGGAGCGATATAAACGAAATTGGAAAAAATAAATGTTTGGATATTTATATATGGAGCGATATAAACGGTATTTGAAAAATAAATGTTTGGATATTTATATATGGAACGATATTAACGGCATTGGAAAAAATAAATGTTTGGATATTTATATATGAAGCGATATAAACGGCATTGGAAAAAATAAATGTTTGGATATTTATATATGGAACGATATAAACGGCATTGGAAAAAATAAATGTTTGGATATTTATATATGTGGCGATATAAACGGCATTGAAAAAATAAATGTTTGGATATTTATATATGGAACGATATAAACGGCATTGGGAAAAATAAATGTTTGGATATTTATATATGGAGCGATATTAACGAAATTGGAAAAAATAAATGTTTGGATATTTATATATGGAGCGATATAAACGGCATTGAAAAAATAAATGTTTGGATATTTATATATGGAACGATATAAACGGCATTGGAAAAAATAAATGTTTGGATATTTATATATGGAACGATATAAACGGCATTGGAAAAAATAAATGTTTGAATATTTATATATGGAGCGATATCAACGGCATTGGAAAAAAAAAATGTTTGGATATTTATATATGAAGCGATATAAACGGTATTTGAAAAATAAATGTTTGGATATTTATATATGGAGCGATATAAACGTCATTGGAAAAAATAAATGTTTGGATATTTATATATGGAACGATATAAACGGCATTGGAAAAAAAAAATGTTTGGATATTTATATATGGAACGATATTAACGGAATTGGAAATAATAAATGTTTGGATATTTATGTATAGAACGATATAAACAACATTGGAAAAAATAAATGTTTGGATATTTATATATAGAGCGATATAAACAACATTGGAAAAAATAAATGTTTGGATATTTATATATGGAAACGATATAAACGAAATTGGAAAAAATAAATGTTTGAATATTTATATATGGAACGATATAAACGAAATTGGAAAAAATAAATGTTTGGATATTTATATATGGAACGATATAAACGAAATTGGAAAAAATAAATGTTTGAATATTTATATATGGAACGATATAAACGAAATTGGAAAAAATAAATGTTTGGATATTTATATATGGAACGATATAAACGAAATTGGAAAAAATAAATGTTTGGATATTTATATATGGAACGATTTAAACGGTATTTGAAAAAATAAATGTTTGGATATTTATATATGGAGCGATATCAACGGCAATTGAAAAAATAAATGTTTGGATATTTATATATGGAACGATATAAACGGCATTGGAAAAAATAAATGTTTGGATATTTATATATGGAACGATATAAACGGCATTGGAAAAAATAAATGTTTGGATATTTATATATGGAACGATATAAACGGCATTGGAAAAAATAAATGTTTGGATATTTATATATGGAACGATATAAACGGCATTGGAAAAAATAAATGTTTGGATATTTATATATGGAGTGATATAAACGGCATTGAAAAAAATAAATGTTTGGATATTTATGTATGGAACGATATAAACGGCATTGGAAAAAATAAATGTTTGGATATTTATATATGGAGCGATATAAACGGCATTGGAAAAAATAAATGTTTGGATATTTATATATGGAACGATATAAACGGCATTGGAAAAAATAAATGTTTGGATATTTATATATGGAGCGATATAAACGGCATTGGAAAAAATAAATGTTTGGATATTTATATATGGAGCGATATCAACAGCATTGGAAAAAATAAATGTTTGGATATTTATATATGGAACGATATAAACGGCATTGGAAAAAATAAATGTTTGGATATTTATATATGGAACGATATAAACGGCATTGGAAAAAATAAATGTTTGGATATTTATATATGGAACGATATAAACGGCATTGGAAAAAATAAATGTTTGGATATTTATATATGGAACGATATAAACGGCATTGGAAAAAATAAATGTTTGGATATTTATATATGGAACGATATAAACGGCATTGGAAAAAATAAATGTTTGGATATTTATATATGGAACGATATAAACGGCATTGGAAAAAATAAATGTTTGGATATTTATATATGGAGCGATATAAACGGCATTGGAAAAAATAAATGTTTGGATATTTATATATGGAACGATATAAACGGCATTGGAAAAAATAAATGTTTGGATATTTATATATGGAGCGATATAAACGGCATTGGAAAAAATAAATGTTTGGATATTTATATATAAAGCGATATAAACGGCATTGGAAAAAATAAATGTTTGGATATTTATATATGGAACGATATAAACGGCATTGGAAAAAATAAATGTTTGGATATTTATATATGGAGCGATATAAACGGCATTGGAAAAAATAAATGTTTGAATATTTATATATGGAACGATATTAACGAAATTGGAAAAAATAAATGTTTGGATATTTATATATGGAGCGATATAAACGGCATTGGAAAAAATAAATGTTTGGATATTTATATATGGAGCGATATAAACGGCATTGGAAAAAATAAATGTTTGGATATTTATATATGGAACGATATAAACGGCATTGGAAAAATAAGTGTTTGGATATTTATATATGGAACGATATAAACGGCATTGGAAAAAATAAATGTTTGGATATTTATATATGGAGCGATATAAACGGCATTGGAAAAAATAAATGTTTGGATATTTATATATGGAACGATATAAACGGCATTGGAAAAAATAAATGTTTGGATATTTATATATGAAACGATATAAACGGCATTGGAAAAAATAAATGTTTGGATATTTATATATGAAACGATATAAACGACATTGGAAAAAATAAATGTTTTGATATTTATATATGGAACGATATAAACGGCATTGGAAAAAATAAATGTTTGGATATTTATATATGGACTGATATTAACGAAATTGGCAAAAATAAATGTTTTGATATTTATATATGAAACGATATAAACGACATTGGAAAAAATAAATGTTTTGATATTTATATATGGAGCGATATTAACGGCATTGGAAAAAATAAATGTTTGGATATTTATATATGGAACGATATAAACGGCATTGGAAAAAATAAATGTTTGGATATTTATATATGGACTGATATTAACGAAATTGGCAAAAATAAATGTTTTGATATTTATATATGGAACGATATAAACGGCATTGGAAAAAATAAATGTTTTGATATTTATATATGGAACGATATTAACGAAATTGGAAAAAAATAAATGTTTGGATATTTATATATGAAACGATATAAACGACATTGGAAAAAATAAATGTTTTGATATTTATATATGGAACGATATAAACGGCATTGGAAAAAATAAATGTTTGGATATTTATATATGAAACGATATAAACGACATTGGAAAAAATAAATGTTTGAATATTTATATATGGAATGATATAAACGGCATTGGAAAAAATAAATGTTTGGATATTTATATATGAAACGATATAAACGACATTGGAAAAAATAAATGTTTTGATATTTATATATGGAACGATATAAACGGCATTGGAAAAAATAAATGTTTGGATATTTATATATGGACTGATATTAACGAAATTGGCAAAAATAAATGTTTTGATATTTATATATGGAACGATATAAACGGCATTGGAAAAAATAAATGTTTTGATATTTATATATGGAACGATATTAACGAAATTGGAAAAAATAAATGTTTGGATATTTATATATGGAACGATATAAACGAAATTGGAAAAAATAAATGTTTGGATATTTATATATGGAACGATATAAACGAAATTGGAAAAAATAAATGTTTGGATATTTATATATGGAACGATATCACCGGCATTGGAAAAAATAAATGTTTGGATATTTATATATGGAACGATATAAACGGCATTGGAAAAAATAAATATTTGAATATTTATATATGGAGCGATATCAACGGCATTGGAAAAAATAAATGTTTGGATATTTATATATGGAGCGATATAAACGGTATTAGAAAAAATGAATGTTTTGATATTTATATATGGAGCGATATAAACGGCATTGGAAAAAATAAATGTTTGAATATTTATATATGGAGCGATATTAACGGCATTAGAAAAAATGAATGTTTTGATATTTATATATGGAGCGATATAAACGGCATTGGAAAAAATAAATGTTTGGATATATTTGTATAGAACGATATAAACGGTATTTGAAAAATAAATGTTTGGATATTTATATATGGAACGATATAAACGGTATTGGAAAAAAATAAATGTTTGGATATTTATATATGGAGCGATATAAACGGCATTGGAAAAAATAAATGTTTGGATATTTATATATGGAACAATATAAACGGCATTGGAAAAAATAAATGTTTGGATATTTATATATGGAACGATATAAACGGCATTGGAAAAAATAAATGTTTGGATATTTATATATGGAGCGATATCAACGGTAATAACTAAATTGGTCTAAATTGTGCATCTATAAATTTAATGTGGAAAACAGGTCGATTTTATTCTGTTCTATGTTTGCATATATCGTTTTCATGCGTTTCCAAAGGAGTCTGCCCTTTGCTTTAATTTATATATATATATATATATCGTCACTCTTTTCTGAATCTACGAACTGAGTTCGAACCCGTCTGACCGCCTGAAACCACCACCTCCTGCACTGATGATGACGAAAGTCCGAAACAGCGTTGTCTGTAGGTAAATACACGTTAAAATTTCATAAATGAAAATATTCATATTATATATATATATATATATATATATATATATATAATAATATACCCGTCTTAGGACGGGTATAATCAAAAAAATATAGCATTAGTTTTGAATTGTAGTGTTGTTGTTTTTTTTATTCCTTTGGAGTGTATGGTACGGTTTTTTGGCACGCTCTCTAGATGGTCAAGTTTACAAAAAAATTAATAATGTGACCAGGTTACTCACCGGGTTGTCGAGAATATATATTCCATAATTCATAAGGATCCTTTAAGAAGTTAAGGATATATATATATATATATATATATATATATATATATATATATATATATATATATATATATATAGTCTAAAGAAGCTTTGAGTTATTTTAAACAAAAAGACAAAAAGACAAAAAAAAGAAGGAAAATGCAGTTTAAATTCCCAGAGAAACTAACTAAATCCAAAAATAGTGTAGACTAAACATTTGTTGGAAAATTAATAAATAAATAATATATAATAGTAAGTAAATAAAATAAAAAGGGGGATTAAGTATCTAACAGTGAAACAAAAGCAGGAGACCTTAACGTAAGCATCTAATATTAACACGGGGATCTTCAGCTGTTTACCATGTAACTGTTTCGGAGATTTAAAAACAGGACAGTTATATGCATGGCTCTCTAATGGTACAGATCAAACTACCATTTCCCCAATAATCAAGTGTCGAAATAATTCAGCTTAAAATGTTACTTATATATACATAAATAAATAATAATAATAATAATAATAATAATAATAATAATAATAATAATAATAATAATAATAATAATAATATACTACCCTTAAGACTACCGTGTGATATGGTAATTTGCATATCAAATAAAATTCTTTATAACAATAGTAATACTAGTAATAATAATAATAATAATAATAATAATAATAATAATAATAATAATAATAATAATAATACTATCTAAACACTACACCTACGAACCATTCTACTATATATATATATATATATATATATATATATATATATATATATATATATATATATATATATATATATATATAGGGCGAACTTCCTTGCATTTGCAGACTCGCATAAACCAGCACATTCCATCAAAAATACGTCAGGGAAGGGTAGGGTCCTTGTGTTACCCCTCCTCTAATTCTTTGGACTCTGCTATTGGCCAGCATTTGGTTGAAAACCCTAGCTGTGCCAGTGGCTATAAAATAGACCGTTTTGAGGTCTTGCATCGAGCAGATTCCAAGAACCATTTGAAAATATTGGAATCTGTCTCTATTGCCATTCGAAAACCTTCCTTGTGCCGGCAGAAGGAATTTGTAAGATCGCTGAATCTCTTTGGGGAACTTTGAACTCCTTCCCAATTTTTTTTTTTTTTTTTATCCCCTAACGTAGTGCCTTTTAATCGACTTTTAATCGAAATCATTAAATTGAATTTTAATCGCTTTAACGATAATTTTGGCACACTCAATTTCCCCATTTTGCTCTTTCTTTCGACGTTATTATTAATTAAAACTATCGATTTTCTCCTGACGAGATGATAGTCGAAAGGGCCTTAGAGAGATTTCCGCGTATTCTTTTTAAATGTATGTATAAATTTTGTACCTCGAAACATTTATTTATATATATATATATATACCTAACTTTATATATATATAGAAAGAGCGATTTTTTTTTCACTTTTTGTTCATTTTACTTCAGGGAGTTCTCAGAAGTCAAGGGACCCCTTTTTTCTGGAGCTAACACTTGATTGATTTATGAGATACATGAATATTCGGGTGTTCATTTAAGATTCTCCTTTCCTCTCACAATTTGAGTTAGTAAAGCAGTGTATAATATTACGTTTATTATTAACTACTTGACTTTTCTTAATTAATTAATTCTTAATTACTATTACGTTTATAATTAATATTAATTAATATTACGTTTATAATTAACTACTTGACTTTTCTTAATTAATTAATTCTTAATTACTATTACGTTTATAATTAATATTAATTAATATTACGTTTATAATTAACTACTTGACTTTTCTTAATTAATTAATTCTTAATTACTATTACGTTTATAATTAATATTAATTAATATTACGTTTATTATTAACTACTTGACTTTTCTTAATTAATTAATTCTTAATTACTATTACGTTTATAATTAATATTAATTAATATTACGTTTATAATTAACTACTTGACTTTTCTTAATTAATTAATTCTTAATTACTATTACGTTTATAATTAATATTAATTAATATTACGTTTATAATTAATATTAATTAATATTACGTTTTTAATTAATATTAATTAATATTACGTTTATAATTAACTACTTGACTTTTCTTAATTAATTAATTAATTCTTAATTACTATTACGTTTATAATTAATATTAATTAATATTACGTTTATTATTAACTACTTGACTTTTCTTAATTAATTAATTCTTAATTACTATTACGTTTATAATTAATATTAATTAATATTACGTTTATAATTAACTACTTGACTTTTCTTAATTAATTAATTCTTAATTACTATTACGTTTATAATTAATATTAATTAATATTACGTTTATAATTAATATTAATTAATATTACGTTTTTAATTAATATTAATTAATATTACGTTTATAATTAATATTAATTAATATTACGTTTTTAATTAATATTAATTAATATTACGTTTATAATTAATATTAATTAATATTACGTTTTTAATTAATATTAATTAATATTACGTTTATAATTAATATTAATTAATATTACGTTTATAATTAATATTAATTAATATTACGTTTTTAATTAATATTAATTAATATTACGTTTATAATTAATATTAATTAATATTACGTTTTTAATTAATATTAATTAATATTACGTTTATAATTAACTACTTGACTATGTTATAGTTTACTTTTATTGCGGTCTTTTTCTTGGTTTGGCTAGATTCTAGAACAAGAATTCATCTAGTCTGGTGGAGTATCAAGATTTGTTTTGTTACTTGAAGTAACATCACGAGAAGAATGTGCACCATTCCTTGTATGAGAAGGTGCATATCTGTGCACCATTCCTTGTATGAGAAAGTGCATATCTGTGTCGAGGGGATCTTAATCGGGCGTCGAATACTATGCTATTTTGAATATTTGGTCAGGGTTTACTTGTAGGGTGAAGTATCCTAATGTCAGGTTGTCCTGACAAACCATGTAAATAGAGATCGAAGAGACTCGAGGGTTAGGGTTAGGGTTAGGGGTAGGGTTAGGGTTAGGTTTAGGGTTAGGGTTAGGGTTAGGGGTAGGGTTAGGGTTAGGGTTAGGGTTAGGGTTAGGTTAGGGTTAGGGTTAGGGTTAGGGTTAGGGTTAGGGTGCATGCAAACTTTAAATCTGTGTGTTCCTGTTAGGGTTAGGGTTATATTTAGGGTGAGGGTTAGGGTTAGGGGTAGGGTGCATTCAAACTTTAAATCTGTGTGTTGGTGGTAAAATGTGGCGTTTGTTAAAATGCAAATATATCAGAAATCAAATGACAAAGATATGGCCAACATCGTTTGAAGTTTTGATGATCAATTAGATTGGATTCAGTGGCGTTATCTGTCCCTATTTAGTTGCTCCCCGTGAGGGCAAAGTTATACACAAGGTAAAAAAAAGTTCCCTCAAAAGGAAGCCCTCTAGATAGGAACAAAACACCCCTGTATAGTTCCATTGGCACCCTTTTACGAATAAGGGTGACGCAGGCGAAAGGTATCTCCTTCAAAATGAGGAGGTAATGCCTAGGAGGATGGACTCTTGGGACCGAACGCTTTGAATTATTTATGGCAAATAAAATAAAATTCCACTTGCAAAATAGACAAAAGGCCATGAATAGTTGGAGAGTATTGATTTACTCCTCTCCAGGAGTTAGGCACAAGGCCAGTTTTTATCTTACTCCCACAAGTAAGATGTGACCCAAGGTCGGGTCGGGAAAGTGGGGTTTAAAAATTGCCTGGGCAGCCCCGTCGGCATTCCCCGGTAGGGGCGCCTCAGGCAGTAAACAATAAACTTACTCCTCCCCAAAGAGGGGAGGCGAAGCCTGGGAGGGTGGACCTCTTAGAACTGCACAGGACAGACCCATAGATCGGCGGGAAGAAGGGGTTGCTTATCATCCCCTATTTATCTTACTCTTAACTAGACGCATTTGGACCCATTTGTCCAAGCATTTTTTCTTTCGTTCTTTCACCATCTGGTCATCACATTCACTTCAGCAATCACCACAATACCACATTTACTCAATGATGTTAATTGAATTGAATTTACAAAAACTATACATATATATATATATATATATATATATATATATATATATATATATATATATATATATATATATATATGAGCACTTTCCCCAATCTGCTCCCACGCAAAGAGTTTTTCTTCACATTCTACAATTTCACCGGACTTCTTTTCAACGGAAATTTACCACCCGGACAATTTGCATATCTTTTTCACGGAAATTTTTCTTTTCATTCAATACGTTTTTTTATCAAAAATTATTTTAATAATTTTTAATAATAATTTTCATATTTTTCAAATATTTGAACTTTGTTTTTTCGAAAGCCAACTTATCCATCTGTATTTCTCCTCTGATGATAAGATTTCGATCTTTGAAAAGCCTTGGCTTAAGGAAAGAATAATAAACACTAGTTTATTACTGAATGCACCTTGCATTGAACAATTGAAATTTGAAATAAATTTGGACAATCGTCGCATATTTATCACTCTTTTTTCTTTTATCTCTCTCTCTCTCTCTCTCTCTCTCTCTCTCTATATATATATATATATATATATATATATATATATATATATATATATATATATATATATATATATATATATATATAGCAATAGATGAAGTGAAAGAATAAAATAAGATGCGAATCAAATTTTATTACAGTTACAATGTTCAGGCAAAGTACTTTAAAGAACTTTGCCTGAACATTGAATTGTAATAAAATTTGATTCGCACCTTATTTTATTCTTTCACTTCATCTATTGCTATTAATGCTCTATCCAGTATATTGAGCTTTATTTTCATCCGGATGTTCACTAATTAAAGATATTAGTTGCCTCTTATATCTTCTGTTGTATTAACCTTATATATATATATATATATATATATATATATATATATATATATATATATATATATATATATATATATATAGAAAGAGAGAGGGAGAGAGAGAGAGAGAGAGAGAGAGAGAGTTTTCGTGACAAAAAAATGAATACCACGAAAAAACAAAAACAAACGAGAGATTGACCGGTTTGGTTGGGATCAACGAACGGCTTTAGAAAAAGACTTAACACTCAGCGAAACTGGTCAATCTCTTGTTTTTGTTTTTTTTCCATTTGCTTAACTTGTTTGTCCTTTTTTGTTGTTTTTTTTTCATTTTGTATTTCACTACAATTTGGGGCATCTTTTACGAGACTCAGCAGAGTAAAAACGCTAAAAAAACAAATATACAACAAATAAAAGTAACTGTAAGCTGTAAAAGTTAGTTTCAAACTTGCATGTGCTATTTGTTTGTATTTTAAACCCGTTTGAAGTGCTATTTATTAGAAATTTGAGTTCAATACACGGTTTTCGAAGAATTCAAAATGGCCGCTCTACGTAATAATATAGAGGGACTGGCCGCCATTTTTCTTTGAGAAACTAAATGTTTTACTACGTAAAAATACAAACAAATTACATAGGTAAGTAGAAAAATGTCTATTCTAGACATAAGTCAACTTTACTTGTTGCAAATTTATGTTTTTAAACTCTTTCTCGTTCTTTTTTGGATCCCGTTCGCGCCTCTGCTGAGCGTCGTAACATATACCCACAATTTGTCTCCCCGACATTTAATTTTATGACATACGTGTATTTTATCCTCATATATATATATATATATATATATATATATATATATATATATATATATATATATATACAATTTAATTGAAAATTGATGAGGAGTTGGACAATAAAATCCAACCCATAAAAAAGCAATAACAAAAAAAAACGAAAGAAACCAAATAAAAACTGGTTCTAAAGTCTCTCCCACCCTTTCTAAAAAAAAAAACCACTCACTCTTTTTCGGTTTGTTTCGAACTGAAAACAAGAAGGTAGATCTCTAAATGGGAGTGGGACTTGAGTATGAGGAAATTAAATATGGGTCACATTAATACACTGAGTGTTGTTGTCTGTCTGCTTGGGCGTTGAGAGTTAAACAAAATAGAAGCTTCTTTCTAAAAGACGGACTGTGAATAAAGGTTTCATTTTTCCTAATAAATATTCAACCTCCATTTCTTTAAATTCTAATAGAATAAAAAACTTTCTACAAAAAACAATGAATACAAAGAAATCTACTGCAATTTTTGGTCGGCATTAACTGACCAATTAATCAAAGTAAAGTCTTGTGGATCAGCCTTAGTATACCGTTTTTGTTTCAGGTTGTTAGAATATACGTTATTTTATTTCACAGTTCATGTATTAAACATATATCCCAAACATATCCATCACCAGAACGAAAAGCTAAGACGAAAAGTGCGGTTAACACATTTATTTACAGTTGACAATTATCAAAGACAAGTAACGTACATTATACAAAACAAATAAAGATATTTAGTTCTTACACTTATTTTCTATTTTATTTCACAGCTCATGTATTAAACATATTTCCCAAACATATCCATCACCAGAACGAAAAGCTAAGACGAAAAGTACGGTTAACACATTTATTTACAGTTGACAATTATCAAAGACAAGTAACGTACATTATACAAAACAATGAAATATATTTAGTTCTTTCTCTATCTTTAAGATGGGAACATTGATTTTTAGGGGGAAGGGGCGATAGATTCTTCAATTTGTGGGAAACATTTAGCGGTGCTCAGAACCGGTGCACCACTATAATCGGTTCCTTAAGTAAAACTGGTGCTAAGGGGTCGACTGGATTCGAACTTGGCACACTCAGGTCGTAAGTCTGTATTGTTATTTACTTCAACCCTAACCTTAACCATCATTTGGCTAAGATCAAAGTGTATTATCTGTTCCGATGGATACTGCACGCCTGTCCTGTGCAGTTCTAGGAGGTCCACCCTCCCAGGCTTAGCCTCCCCTCTTTGGGGAGGAGTAAGTTTATTGCTTACTGTCTGAGACGCCCCTACCGGGGAATGCCGACGGAGCTGCCCAGGCAATTTTTAAATGACCAGAGTGCTCACCTCTCGAGCGCTGGCTTTTCAAACCCCACTTTCTCGACCCGATCTTGGGTCACATCTTACTTGTGGGAGTAAGATAAAAACTGGCCTTGTGCCTAACTCCTGGGGAGGAGTAAATAAAACCCCACCCGAATGACACACTGAGGTTAATATGCAGTAAAATAAAATAAACCTAAGCTAAATCTTTAAATTTAAAAAAAAAAAACATTATCTTGTAATTTGTTCAAATAGTGGATTTTCATATCTGGTTTCTTCTTCTTCTTCTTTTTCTTCTTCTTCTTCTTTCTTCTTTCTTCTTCTTCTTCTTTCTTTCTTTCTTCTTCTTCTTCTTAAAACTTCCAGCTCATAAACCTGTTCTCGTACATGACACCATTAAGTTACATTTTTCGAAGCACTCGTATACAAAGACCGAACGCTTACAAGTGAACTCTATTCTTTTGTGTTCGTTCAATGAAACTATTAAACAGTCATAACAACATTCTCTCGAACGAAGCATTCATTTAAACCGGAAGTGGGAAAACCACCAATGGCGTCGCACTCTAAAGTGAAACATTTGTCTCAGAAACTGCAAACAACGAATTGTAATTATTGAACTTAAAAAACAATTCACTTCAATTCTTATGTCGAATCCGTTTACCTTATAAAAGGCACTTTTCTATAATTTCTATCGACCGTATTATTTTCTGAAGTTTATCAATCCAAGCAACAAAAAAAAATCAATAAGCAAATGCTGCAGTATTTGCAATGGTTCTTTTTAAGAATACGTAATGTTAAGAATGTGAACAAAGAAATGTAAAAAAATGCAACACTTTCTATATAATATATAAAGTAGAGACGTTTTTTCCCCTGTACCTTCTCGGAGTATAGGAAAATAACCACATGCATCACGGGCTACTAAACTCACCACTATACTACACTTATTCACTCGAGCGTGTTTTAGTAAATTTGTTATTATTTTTTTCTACTTAACACTAAATATTACATTTGGCCCACCATCAATGTCTCTCCGAAAAAACAACTCCATATAGGTGGTAGCAAAAACTTTTCTCCCTAACAATTATGTACTGTCACTTTACTCATCGACACCGGGAACTAATACACACAGTTTAATTTTCACAAAACACCGGTTCTTATTTATTATTTTCCTGGTAATCAAGCTTAGGTTAATTGGCCTATTTTCACATATGTTTTTAACCCGAATCCGTGGCCCAATCGGTAAGAAGACAGGTTTCGTTATCGCCAGTTTAAGCGTTCGATCCCATTCTACTCTACCAATTTTTTCTTTTTTTTTAATTTAAAACATTCGCCAACACGGTAGACGGGGGGGAAAAACTATAGGCCGTATCTTTTTTTATTCGACATAATGCAATAGGTAGTACTTTCTCCCGTGCAATGCCGGGCGACGGGTTCTGCTAGTATAATAATAAATACGTTAAGGCAATTTCATGTTCTACGTGCGTTATCACCTGCCACCCCTTTTTTTCGGTACTCTTATAGCTGACGCACCATATTTCTGTGACTTCGCGTCGTCAACGTTCGGGCAGGTCTCGGAAGCGCCCGAGAGTTGACGAAACTATTAACCAAGCAGCCGATAACTTTTGGAAGAAATTTGGAAGAAATTAATCGCGTTAAGAACAACAACAAAAAGAAAGAATTTCTATAATCTTTTCGGTGCACAAACAAAAAAAAACATTATTTAAAAACATTTGATTAACAATGGTTTGGTAGTTTGGTAGTTTTGTTTTACGGCATATCAACCCTTTTTGGGTTATTTAATGCCGAATCTGGTCTTGTTTTCTTCTCTTTTTTTGTTTCTTTCCCCTTTTAATATCTGTTTCTATTTAACCCATAGTTGGGACCCTAACAGGTACTACCACTCCGGGTCAGGGTGGACCTGCGAGCAATGGTAATTAAGAGGAGGCTCCACATTCCCCAAAGTCCGTAAGCCGGATCTCAGCATCGGATGTAGTTTAAGGTCATATCCAGGACCGGGAGTAGGGTAGGAAAAATAAAATAAAAAAGGGGAGGGAGAAAGGGAGAGGGGCTGTTGTTTTTTGGTTTTGGTTTTGTAGAACATAATTAAGGTTTACAAAAAAAAAAAAAAACGTCAATTGTAGGTGAATTTCGTCTCAGGGAGCCACAGGGCAGCCTGATCTGGTATCACCAGGATTAACAATGGTTCCTTTGACAAAACAAAACAAAACAAAACAACAATAAACATCTAATTAATAACAGTTGTTTAGCTATGGTTTGTTCGTTCTTTATTTTTATATTTTTATATATGTATTTTAGTTTGATTTTCTTCGTCATAATTTATCGGCTGCCAGTCTTCAATTTAGCGTTTGTCATTTTTCACCTCGTCAATTCTCTGGCGCTTCCGTGACCTGTCCGAACGTTGACAACGCGAAGTCACGGAAACATGGTGCGTTATCTAATAACAGTACCCTTTTTTCAAAAGAAGAGATCGCCTGATCGCCGAATATGCTATGCTGTGCAAAAAAAATTTTTTTTTATTTCATGGTGCTGTGTCAAACGTTAAACTCGAACTAAAATACACTTTCTTCTCCAAAGCTTGTGGGTCTGATCTTATACCTGTAAAGAAATGCTCTGCTGAACTGGCCCCTGTCCTCTTCAAACTCTACAATAAATGTCTAGCTGAATCTTGCTTCCCCGATAGCTAGAAAATTGCCTCTGTGGTACCAGTCTACAATAGTTCTGGGAATAGAACCGATCCTCAGAACTATCGCCCAATCAGTCTACTGCCGATCTTTGCTAAAATCTTTGAATCCTTAATCAATCTAGCGATAGTACGGCACTTAGTTAATGCTAAACTTCTTTCTGACCGCCAGTATGGATTTAGACAAGCACGATCTACTGCAGACATCCTAACGGTCATCTCTGAACGCATGTATCATACACTCAACAAGGCAGGAAAAGCTAGGGCAGTAGCGCTTGATATATCCAAGGCCTTTGACAAGGTATGGCATAAAGAGCTTCTCCTGAAAATACGCTCATATGGTATAATTAGATCCTTCCTAGACAAAAGAAAAATCCAGGTTGTCCTCGATGGCCGTTCATCTAAGTAATATGACATAAATGCTGGTGTACCCCAGGGATCTATCCTTGGACCCTTGTTGTTCCTGATCTATATAAACGATCTCCCTGATGACATAGAGTCTGAGATTGGTTTATTTGCTGACGGCACCACCCTTTACTCTCGCCATGTTGGCAAAACCAACGCGATCATATCCGAGGCAATGGCTGAATCTTTAGAAAATGACCTCCAGGCTGTAGTGGATTGGGGCCACAAATGGTTGGTAACTTTTAATGCCGCTAAGCTCCTTTCCTTCAATAACTACAAGGAACCTTTCCAACCACCGATTGTCATGGCAAATAACACCCTACCTGAGAGTTGATCATTCAAACTCCTCGGCCTAACCTTCACAGGTAACATGAATTGGAACAAATACATTGAAGACATTGCCAAGACTGCCGCAAAGAAGAACACCTGACATCATCCTGTATCTCTACAAAGCCACCATCCGCCCATGCATGAAGTATTGTTGTCACATCTGGGCTGGTTCATCATCTACTAGTCTCTCCCTCCTTGACAAGGTCCAAAAAAGAATCGCCAACCTAATAGGTCCCTCACTGTCAACCAAGCTCCAATCCCTGTCCCATCGCCGCAATGTAGCATCCTTGTGCTTGTTTTACAAATACTTCAATGGATTATGCTCCGATGAATTGGCTACTCTGGTGCCCCCTCGACGTAAATTCACTAGACCAACTCGACAATCAACTAAATCTCATTCATTCACTGCGAAGGTCCCCAGATGTCGGAGAGCCTTCTACTCAAATAGCTTCTTTGCTCATGCTGCTGGCCTCTGGACCTCCCTCCCTGCCCCCTGTTTCCCCGACAGTGCAGACATGCAGAAATTTAAAACTAATGTAAACAGACATCTCGCTGCGCAGATCCCAATTTAAGTTGACCCCCCTACCTTCTCCCCTTTTCTTTTTTCTCAGTAACCATTTACGTCTACAGTGGCGGCCTGCCTTGTTTGGGGTGAACTATGTTAAAAAAAATTTTTTTTAATCAAAGTGTAATTTCACTTCCATCCAAAGATCCTAGAATATATTATACGGTCTGTGTTCGCGCCAGACGTCCATAAAATAGACATATTTGTAAGAACTTATGTAATGTACAGCCGATAAGGGATACAAGGGTTAGTTAATATAATAATATATCAAAGGGGAAAGTTAGGGTTCGGGTTAGGGTTAGGGTTAGTTCATATAATAATATATCAAAGAGGAAAGTTAAGGTTAGGATTAGGATTAGGGTTAGTTCATATAATAATATATAAAAGGGGAAAGTTAGGGTTAGGGTTAGGGTTAGTTAATATAATAATATATCAAAGGGGGGTTTTAGGGTTAGGGTTAGTTCATATAATAATATATAAAAGGGGAAAGTTAAGGTTAGGGTTAGGTTTAGGGTTAGTTCATATAATAATATATCAAAGGGGGGTTTTAGGGTTAGGGTTAGTTCATATAATAATATATAAAAGGGGAAAGTTAAGGTTAGGGTTAGGGTTAGTTAATATAATAATATATCAAAGGGGAAAGTTAGGGTTAGTGTTAGGGTTAGGGTTAGTACATATAATAATATATCAAAGGGGAAAGTTAGGGTTAGGATTAGGGTTAGTTCATATAATAATATATCAAAGGGGAAAGTTAGGGTTAGGATTAGGGTTAGGGTTAGTTCATATAATAATATATCAATGGGGAAAGTTAGGGTTAGGATTAGGGTTAGGGTTAGTTCATATAATAATATATCAAAGAGGAAAGTTAGGGTTAGGGTTAGGGTTACTTAATATAATAATATATCAAAGGTGAAAGCTAGGGTTAGGGTTACGGTTATTTAATATAATAATATATCTATGGGGAAAGTTAGGGTGAGAGTTAGGGTTAGTTCATGTAATAATATATCAAAGGGGAGAGTTAGGGTTAGGGTTAGGGTTAGGGTTAGGGTTAGGGTTAGGGTTAGGGTTAGGGTTAGTTAATAAAATAATATATCAAAGACGAAAAGTTAATGGTTAGGGTTAGTTAATATAATAATATATCAAAGAGGAAAGTTAGGGTTAGAGTTAGTTAATATAATAATATATCAAAGGAGAAAAGTTAGCGTTAGAGTTAGTTAATATAATAATATATCAAAGGGGAAATTTAGGGTTAGGATTAAGGTTAGGGTTAGTTCATATAATACTATATCAAAGGGGAAAGTAATTTAATCTTAAATGTCTATTACTACGCAAGTCTTACATAAAAACAGTATTTAAAGAGAGAAAGTGGTTTATCCTACAATTCGAAACATAAACAGTGCTCTAAAGAGTTTGGCATCATTTCAAAAGCAATAATCGTGAAAACTACTGAGTCAAGCTCAACGAAATTGAAGAGTTTATGTGTTGAACATCGTCATAAGTTTATTCTGGGATCGAGTTCGTAAGTTTTCAATATGTGCACCGCCTGTGACAAGACACACGTCAGATGTGTAGTTAAACTCTGTACATGTCTCTGGTAACATTTTCCACCGTGAAAGTGATTATCTGCTTGAGTCCATCAATTCAGCACATGTTCGTCTTTTACCACTGTCCGTTTTTCACTACTTTTTACTGACCAGTTTTTTTTTATTTTTTCGGTGTACACTTACCTATCAGGCTGCTAGAGAATTCCGGGGTTTTTGGAAAAATTTTTCAAATATTTTACATTTTAGGAGGGGGGATCAGTTTCCAATGTAAATTCAACGTAGACTGATCCCCCTCTTTTTGACCATCTCAATTTTAAAAAAAATCTTTTTCGGTGTATAATTACCTATCATGTCAATAGAGAATTCCGGTGTTTTCGGAAAGAAATTTTTTTAAATTGAGATTTTAAGACGGGGGATCAGTTTTCAATGTAAATTCAACGTAGACTGATCCCCCTCTTTTTGACCATCTCAAATTTTTAAAATTATTCTTCTGCTTACAATTACCTATCATGTCGCGATAGAATTCCGGGGTTTTTGGAAAGAAATTTAAAAAAATAAGATTTTAAGACGGGGGATCAGTCTTGTTCGCCTTTTACCATAGTCCGCTTTTCGCAACTGTTTACGTCTTAAAATCTCAATTTTTAAAAATTTCTTTCCAAAAAACCCGGAATTCTCTCGCGACATGATAAGTAATTGTACACCAAAAAAGATTTTTTTTTAAATTGTGATAGTCAAAAAGAGGGAAATCAGTCTACGTTGAATTAACATTGGAAACTGATCCCCCCTCCTAAAATGTAAAATATTTGAAAAAAATTTCCCAAAACCCCGGAATTCTCTAGCAGCCTGATAGGTAAGTGTACACCAAAAAAAGGAAAAAAAACTGGTCAGTAAAAAGTAGTGAAAAACGGACTGTGAGAAAAGACGAACATGTGCCATTAATTCTAGCAGGAAGAGAGCAGACGTAGCCATGTCTTTCACAATTCCCCATAAAAATAAATCACACGGGGGACAGATCCGGTAAACGCAGCGGCCATTGCATCAGAAAATTGTCTCCGTCTCCACCAGGCGCGATCCATCGCTTTGGTATTTGGTTATCTCCCTCCTACGGCGAGAAGATGCCACACAAGGTCAGGAAAGTGGTATTTAAACAACCAGAGCATTCTGGCCGAACAAAAAATGCCCGGGCAGCCCGGTGGGGGCGGCTCAGGCGATTAGCAATAAACAACCCCTTTCTCGAAGGGCGAGACAGTAAAGCCTCAGAAGTAGACCTCCTACAACTGTAGATGACTATACCTCAGGTAGATAGAGACCAAGGCCTTTCCTAGCGTCTAGGGCGGGCAACCTTTTCAGAGTGAGGGCCAGATGAGACTTTAGGAAGGAGATCGCGGGCCGGAGTGAAAAACGAAATCTCAGAATTACTATATTTTGTTTACATGAATAAATTGTACAAAAATTGCGTTGAACACTCTACAAATCTGATATTTTTCCTCAAGAGACTTCTGTATGTGATGTTATAAAAGGCGCCGACGGAGAGCAATTTTGGAATCATAAAAAATAATGACGGGGGAAGTAGCAAGTTAATCCAGCATTCGTTTTGACACACCTCACATAAGTTCTCTGTTTTATGCCCTTTCCTCGTCTCACGTTTCCTCTTTGCCTCTCTCTTTCTCTTTCTCTATTTTTATCTCAGGCCAAGGATTTGAAATTAATAATTAAAGAAAAATTAAATATACATACATCATCGCTCGCTGATCTTTATACATTTTTATCCCACTGTAAATCTTAATTGAAACCTACTTTTACGTCTATGTCACAAAATGATATGAGTTTTACTGGGAAGTCCGCGGGCCGGATTGCAATAATAAAGTATAGCAGGGTGGCGGGCCGGACGCTAAGCCTTCGCGGGCCGGATGTGGTCCGCGGGTCGGAGGTTGCCCGCCCCTGCCCTAGACTGTCGGTATGAGTGTCATGAAATAACAATCTTAAGGATGGATTGAGCTAAACAGGTACTACCCTTTTACAGAATATTAGAATAAAACTTTGATCTGTTTCTACAAATTTTGTGAAATTTTCGGAAAAATTGCCAAATTATTGGCCTGCGAAAGGATATCAACTTTTTGGGAGATATCCTGTAAATTCCTTGAATTCAAGTTCATATCAATCATTTTTTAACGTCCATCGACATCGAAATCAGTTCTTTTAATATATGTATATTGGTCACGTCACTTAAGTAAAGAGAAATGAGCGAAAATAACCAGATATTTTACTTATATTCACTCAGAATATTGAACATTAATGGTAAGATCAAATACACAATTCAGACTAAAATCGGAAATTAATACCTATTGAAAATAAACAACGGATATTTAAGACGAGTTCCATCTTTCAAGATATTGAATTAATTATAATTAAAATGAAATGTAAATAGGAAGTTATCAATAAGTTGAACAGATCGGAAAAAAATTGAACGAGTTTATTTATTAACAACTGATTTAATTAGCATTTTATGCATTTGAACTAAGATAAAAGATCAGAAAAAAATTGAACGAGTTTATTTATTAACAACTGATTTAATTAGCATTTTATGCATTTGAACTAAGATAAAAGATCAGAAAAAAATTGAACGAGTTTATTTATTAACAACTGATTTAATTAGCATTTTATGCATTTGAACTAAGATAAAAGATCAGAAAAAAATTGAACGAGTTTATTTATTAACAACTGATTTAATTAGCATTTTATGCATTTGAACTAAGATAAAAGAGCAGAAAAAAATAATTGTTGTATAAATTATAGATTTGTATATTATCTCAGGTTAATTAGACAATATTCTCACAACTGTAGTTTAGAAACAAAAATAAAATATAATTTTTAATAATGTTGCGTTTTACGATATATAAATTAGATTTACCTTATTCAGTTTCCGCCGGAAGTACAATTATATTGGAAGCGTTAATAATTAAAAAAAAAATTGTATCAGAATACTAACAATATGTGTTTTCATGAAGATAGTATCGGTCAAAATACGATTAATTACATTTTTTTTTTCATGTTAATTCAGTTAGAATAACATCGGCCGAAACGTTGTGAGAATAACATCCAAGATGTAAACAATAGTTCGAATAATCAAAATAATACAAATGCATATTTATGGTTTGGAAGATTTTAATGAGGATTGATAATTTATATTATTTGGATTGATAATTATATTATTTGGATTGATAATTATATTATTTGGATTTATAATTATATTATTTTGATTGATAAATTTATTATTTGGATTGATAATTATATACTTTGAATTGATAATTCATATTATTTGGATTGATAATTAATATTATTTAGATTAATAATTATATTATTTGGATTTATAATTATATTATTTTGATTGATAAATTTATTATTTGGATTGATAACTATATACTTTGGATTGATAATTGATATTATTTGGATTGATAATTATATTTTTTGGATTGATAATTATATTATTTGGATTTATAATTATATTATTTTGATTGATAAATTTATTATTTGGACTGATAACTATATACTTTGGATTGATAATTAATATTATTTTGATTGATAATTAATATTATTTTGATTGATAATTCATATTATTTGGATTGATAATTAATATTATTTGGATTGATGATTCATATTATTTGGATTGATAATTCATATTATTTAGATTGATAATTATCTTATTTTTATTGATAATTATATTATTTTGATTGATAAATTTATTATTTGGACTGATAACTATATACTTTGGATTTATAATTCATATTATTTGGATTGATAATTGATATTATTTAGATTGATAATTATATTATCTGGATTTATAATTATATTATTTTTATTGATAAATTTATTATTTTGATTGATAATTTATATGTTTTAATTTACAATTATATTATTTTGTATTGATAATTTATATTATTTTGATTGATAATTATATTATTTGAATTGATAATTATATTATTTGAATTGATAATTATATCACTTGGATTTATAATTTATATTATTTGGATTGATAATTATATTATTTCGATTGACAATTATATTATTTTGATTGATAATTTATATTATTTATATTGATAATTATATTATTTGGATTGATAATCTATATTTTGGGATTGATAATTTAAATTATTATGATTGATAATTATATTATTTGGATTGATAAACTTATTATTTGGATTATTGTCCTCATCTTGGTTGGGGTTTTTTCACAGTATTTTGACCGATGTAATCTCTTACTTTCGTCATCTTTTCAAACTCGAAATTCTTTACGTCAAACTCGGGAATCTATACGGAATTTCGAACTGAACCTTTTATTAATTCTCAGGGGTTAGATTGTTTTCGTTCTGTCAGTCATATCCAGGTAGACGTGTAAAGCAATTTTTTAATGTAATTTTTAGTTATTGTCGCCTGTAGTAAGGATTGAACCTTCAACTCCCAAAAGACTGTCATTTAAAACTGATTGATACTCGACGTAAATCGCCATAGACATTACTCGACGTCTTTACCGGTTGCGCCACGGGTCAATGGATGACGGATGGTTCAGTTCGAAATTCTGTATAAGTTCCCGAGTTCGACATAAACATTCCCGAGTTAAAAAAAGACGGTCGGATGTTACATCGGCCGAAACGTTTAAAAATAAACCAAGATGAGAATAGTAGTCCAAATAATCCAACTGAATATTAATCTTTTTTTATATTCGTGATTCTTTGACGATTAACGGTTATCCTGATTGGCCTTAAACATTTCTAAAAAATTAAGTATCCAAACATTTTATGGATTAATTGTTATATTCTGTCAGTTTAAAAATATTCAAAACTGGGAATCAATTTTTAAAATATTCATATTACAAACAAACCGGCGTCATAAATTGAGTTCATTGTTCCGACTTTTTCAAGCGTGTATTTAAAATAAAAAATATTCAAAACTGGGAATCAATTTTCAAAATATTTATACCAGTGTCATAAAATCGAGTTAATCGTTCCGACTTTTTTAAGCGTGTATTTAAAATAAAAAATATTCAAAACTGGGAATCAATTTTAAAAATGTTCATACCGTTGTACTAAAATTGAGTTCATTGTTCCGACTTTTTAAGACGTGTATTTAAAATAAAAAATTATCAAAACTGGGAATCAATTTTCAAAATGTTCATACCGGTGTCATAAAATTGAGTTCATTGTTCCGACTTATTTAAGCGTGTATTTAAAATAAAAAATATATTTAAAACTGGGCATCAATTTTAAAAATGTTCATACCGGTGTCATAAAATTGAGTTCATTGTTCCGACTTTTTAAAGCGTGTATTTAAAATAAAAAATATTCAAAATGAGAATCAATTTTCAAAATATTCATATTACAAACAAACCGGTGTCATAAAATTGAGTTCATTGTTCCGACTTTTTTAAGCGTGTATTTAAAATAAAAAATATTCAAAACTGGGAATCAATTTTCAAAATATTCATATTACAAACAAACCGGCGTCATAAAATCGAGTTCATCGTTCCGACTTTTTTTAAGTGTGTATTTAAAAATAAAAATATTAAAAACTGGGAATCAATTTTCAAAATATTCATATTACAAACAAACCGGTGTCATAAAATTGAGTTCATTGTTCCGACTTTTTTAAGCGTGTATTTAAAATAAAAAATATTTAAAACTGGGAATCAATTTTCAAAATATTCATACCGGTGTCATAAAATTGAGTTCATTGTTCCGACTTTTTTAAGCGTGTATTTAAAATAAAAAATATTCAAAACTGGGAATCAATTTTCAAAATATTCATACCAGTGTCATAAAATTGAGTTCATTGTTCCGACTTTTTTAAGCGTGTATTTAAAATAAAAAATATATTTAAAACTGGGCATCAATTTTCAAAATATTTATATTACAAACAAACCGGTGTCATAAAATCGAGTTCATTGTTCGACTGTTTCAAGCGTGTATTTAAAATAAAAAATATTCAAAACTGAGAATCAATTTTACAAATATTCATATTACAAACAAACCGGTGTAATAAAATTGAGTTCATTGTTCCGACTTTTTAAAGCGTGTATTTAAAATAAAAATATTCAAAACTGGTAATCAATTTTCAAAATATTCATATTACAAACAAACCGGTGTCATAAAATCGAGTTCATTGTTCGACTGTTTCAAGCGTGTATTTAAAATAAAAAATATTCAAAACTGAGAATCAATTTTACAAATATTCATATTACAAACAAACCGGTGTAATAAAATTGAGTTCATTGTTCCGACTTTTTAAAGCGTGTATTTAAAATAAAAATATTCAAAACTGGTAATCAATTTTCAAAATATTCATATTACAAACAAACCGGTGTCATAAAATCGAGTTCATTGTTCGACTGTTTCAAGCGTGTATTTAAAATAAAAAATATTCAAAACTGAGAATCAATTTTCAAAATATTCATATTACAAACAAACCGGTGTAATAAAATTGAGTTCATTGTTCCGACTTTTTAAAGCGTGTATTTAAAATAAAAAATATTCAAAACTGGGAATCAATTTTCAAAATATTCATATTACAAACAAACCGGTGTCATAAAATTGAGTTCATTGTTCCGACTTTTTTAAGCGTGTATTTAAAATTAAAAAAATATTCAAAACTGGTAATCAATTTTCAAAATATTTATATTACAAACAAATCGGTGTCATAAAATTGAGTTCATTGTTCCGACTTTTTTAAGCGTGTATTTAAAATAAAATATATTCAAAACGGGGAATCAATTTTCAAAATATTCATACCGGTGTCATAAAATTGAGTTCATTGTTCCGACTTTTTTAAGCGTGTATTTAAAATAAAATATATTCAAAACGGGGAATCAATTTTCAAAATATTCATACCGGTGTCATAAAATTGAGTTCATTGTTCCGACTTTTTTAAGCGTGTATTTAAAATAAAAAATATTCAAAACTGGGCATCAATTTTCAAAATATTCATATTACAAACATACCGGCGTCATAAAATTGAGTTCATTTTCCGACTTTTTTAAGCGTGTATTTAAAATAAAATATATTCAAAACGGGGAATCAATTTTCAAAATATTCATACCGGTGTCATAAAATTGAGTTCATTGTTCCGACTTTCTTTTGTTTCTTAAATTTTTTCAAATTTTTGCTTTTCCACTGCCAACTTATCCATCTATGTAATTCCTATGACGATAAGATTTTAATTTTTGAAAAGCCTGGCTTAAGGAAAGAATAATAAACATGTTTTTATCGAGTACATCGTGCATTGAACAATCGAAGTTGAAATAGATGTCATTCGTACATCTTTATCTCTTTTCTTCTATTTATCTTTATAATTGCTCTATCCCGTATATTGAGCTTAAACCATTTCACTATAGGTTCAATTATCTAAATGTATACATTTAATTTTATATATATATATATATATATTTCACCCAAAAATGAACCACTGTATAGTGTAGTTTTTTTCAAGACACTTTAATCCAAGAACTTTTTACTCTTTGTGAATTTTGCTGATGATTTTTTAATGTTGCAGAGACGATATTGGCATACAAATGTTGTTTGGCACAAGACAAATGAAACGGACCGTAAAAAATATATCTCACAGAAATGTTATGTTTTTGGGAAATGTGAAAAAATAAAAATAAAAATAATAAAATAAAAACATGTTTATTGGAATATAATATGAACCTGGCTTATATTTGCTCTGTTGTCACTAATTGATAATTATCGAGCTGAATCTTTTAAGGAGACTGCAAAGTGAAAGGGAACTGATAGTATATGCTAATACATATATTGTCATTTATCTTTATAGTTGTTCTATCTCGTATATTGAACTTAAATCATTTCACTATATGTTAAATTCTCTAAAAGTATACTTTTAGTCTCATATATTAATATATATATATATATATATATATATATATATATATATATATATATATATATATATATATATATATATATAAAGTCTTGGAAGTTTCTAAACCATTAAAACTATATACGGAAAAAAAAACATTTTAGTCCCAAGTCGTTCAGTAGAAAATCACTCAAGTAAGTCAATTTATTTTTTGTAGTTACTATATTAGTTTGCTTCCAACACTATTTTAATGGATCATCAGTTGTTTACCATGAAAAACTGTTTCGGGACTTTAAAAATAAAACAGTATTTTATTTCATGGCTTCCCAGCAGAGTTGATCAGACCCCACTTCCTTTAAAAGACAAAAAAATAAACGTTCCGTATATTAGATCAAATTTTTGTTACAAATAAATGTTTTGCTAACTTATATTAGTTATTAAAAA
>OY744555.1:1533180-1538180 GCA_963556195.1 Sepiola atlantica | reverse complement strand
TTATATTAATCGATAAATTAGTTTAAGATTTAACACCACACAAACACTCACCCAAACACGCATGTAGAAGAGAATTTGAATGCTTACTAGACACTGTCCTCGAGTGTCTAAGGCTTCTTTGTACAGGGTTTTTATCATGATAACCTGATATGAGGTTACTTCCCCCTTACAAGTAAACCCTGACCAAACATTCAAAATAACATAGTATTCAAAGCCCAAATAATGTTCCCTCTGCATGGCTATACACTGGCGTAAAAGAGGAATGGTGAACCTTCTCCAAGTAATGTTACCTCAAGTAACAGCACTTAGCTGGATACTCCACCAGACTAGATGAATTATTTTCCTTGAATCCGGTAATACCAAGAGACCATAAGAAAGATATACTATAACATAGTTTACTGGTCAATTGGGGAGAGGAAAATAATGTTCTTAACTTCTTTACTAACTTAACGTTTGAGAGGTAAAGGAGAACTTTAACTGAACACACGGATACCTATGTCAGGCCCGGCGGGACAGTTATAAAAGTGGGGGGGGAGCTCTCCTAAAACGTGGGGGGCGGTTAAACACATGCATATATAACTTCATTATTGATGACCGTAAAGTGGGGGGGGGAGTAAAATAGTAGGGGGGGGTTGAGCCCCCCCCCCCCCTGGCCCCCCTCCCGGTACCGCCGTCCATGTATGTATCTCATATAGAGATCAAGTGTTAGCCCCAGGAAGGGGGCCCTTGATTTCTGAGAACTTATACTAAAGTAAAATGAAAGAAAAAAGTATAAGTTAAAAAAGAAACAGTATTTGCTTTATTTATTTCATTCTTTATTCTTGGTTTTAATTGTTTTTTCTGGTTGTTTTTTAAAACTTTATTCGTGCTCTGCATATGCATTGAGCACTCTCACTTAAGATTTCTTATCCAGAATATATTTAGTGCTTATACCCGTCCTGAGACGGGTATTCTACTAGTGTGTATATATATATATATATATATATATATATATATATATATATATATATATATATATATATATACAATATATATATATATATATATACAATATATATATATATATAATATATATATATATATATATTGTATATACAATATATATATATATATATATACAATATATATATATATATACAATATATATATATATATATACAATATATATATATATATTGTATATATATATTGTATATATATATATATATATATATTGTATATATATATATATATATATTGTATATATATATATATATATATTGTATATATATTGTATATATATATATATATTGTATATATATATATATTGTATATATATATATATTGTATATATATATTGTATGTATATATATATATATTGTATATATATATATATAGTATATATATATATATATATTGTATATATATATATATTGTATATATATATATATTGTATATATATATATATATATATTGTATATATATATATATATATATATATTGTATATATATATATATATATATATTGTATATATATATATTGTATATATATATATATATATTGTATATATATATATATATTGTGTATATATATATATATATTGTATATATATATATATATATATTGTATATATATATATATATATATATATATATATATATTATATATAAGTCATAATTTGTAAAGACACTAAAACTAATACCGCCTGAAGATGATTTGACGATTCAAATCGAAAGTACTTGCAAAACAGAAAAAAAAGAATGGAACAAGAAAGCCATGGATCATATTTACATCAATTTGACCGAAACATTAGATGGACAATTCGGAAAATTCAAAAAATAAAAAAAAGTCGCATCAAACAAAACCACTCCGTGTTATTTAATAATGTTTGCCTAAGTATATATATATATATATATATATATATATATATATATATATATATATATATATATATGTGTGTGTGTGGGGGATGTATATATATATATATATATATATATATATATATATATATATATATATATATATATATATATATATATATATATATACGAGGCCTGTCTAAAAGTATCCGACCTTAGGCCAGAAAAAATATTTACAAATACGTGACGGGGTTGAGGCCCTAATCCCCTTAAAAGTATGCTCCTGGTGCTTGCACACACTCAGCCCACCGATCCATCCACTGCCGGAAACATCTCTGAAAGTATTCTTTACGAATGGTGTTCATCTCCGCCGTCGCGTTCCACATCATCTCTTTTTGCGCACCCTCTCAACAACAGCTGCACTCCGTAGCAAGAGGTAGGTCAAACGTGCGCACCCTGTCATAGCAGCCGTAAAATACAGGCTTGGCTGTTAGAGAACTTTATCGACCACATTTCATCTGAAATCTGACTTCTTTGGGGTGGGGTGGAATGGGACACCACCAGATCCAGCTACAACATGAAGGGTCAGCTAAAGGCCAAGAACACTAAAGCCTTTGGTAGCCTACATTGAGAGAGAGTGACAAAGGCCTGTTTCCGAGGCTGTCACCAAAACCAAACAGGAGTTTATCTGCCATATTTCACTTGTATCTTAATGTAAATAAGCACCCCAGAGTCTTTGATGGCCTAAGTCGGAAGACAGTTACGAAGGCCGGTACTTCTTCAGATTAGAACACGAGCTAACTCTGACCTTTACCCTAACGCTAACCCTAACCTTTACCCTAACTCTAACCCTGACTCTAACCCTAAACCGAACACTAACCCTAACCTTAACGCTAACTCTAAACGGACCCGACCCTAAGCCTACGCCTAACCCTAACATTAACCCTAACGCTAACCCTAACCTTAACCCTGACTCTAACCCTAACCCTAACGCTAACCCTAACTTAAACCCTAACTCTAACCCTGACCCAAACCTAACCCTGACTCTAACCCTAACCCTTACCCTAACCCTAACCCTAACCTTAACCCTAACTCTAAACCTGACTCTAACCCTAACCCTAACCCTTACCTTAACCCTAACTCTAACACTGACTCTAACCCTTACCCTAACTCTAACCCTAACCTAAACCCTAACTCTAAATCTGACTCTAACCCTAACCCTAACTTTAAACCTAACCCTAACCTTAACCCTAACTCTAACCTGACTCTAACACTAACAAAAATCATATCACCCCATTAAAAAATAATGTAAAAAAGTTTAATTCGTTCCCAAACAAAAATCATATCTCCCCATTAAAAAATAATGTAAAAAAGTTTAATTTGTTTAAAAACAAAAATCATATCCCCGCATTAAAAAATAATATAAAAAAGTTTAATTCGTTTCAAAATAAAAATCATATCTCCCCATTAAAAAATAATGTAAAAGAGTTTAATTCGTTCTCAAACAAAAATCATATCTCCCCATTAAAAAATAATATAAAAGAGTTTAATTCGTTCCAAAACAAAAATCATATCTCCCCATTAAAAAATAATGTAAAAGAATTTAATTCGTTCTCAAACAAAAATCATATCTCCCCATTAAAAAATAATGTAAAAGAGTTTAATTCGTTCCCAAACAAAAATCATATCTCCCCATTAAAAAATAATGTAAAAAAGTTTAATTCGTTTCAAAACAAAAATCATATCTCCCCATTAAAAAATAATGTAAAAGAGTTTAATTCGTTCCCAAACAAAAATCATATCTCCCCATTAAAAAATAATGTAAAAAAGTTTAATTCGTTCCCAAACAAAAATCATATCTCCCCATTAAAAAATAATGTAAAAAAGTTTAATTCGTTCCCAAACAAAAATCATATCTCCCCATTAAAAAATAATATAAAAGAGTTTAATTCGTTTCAAAACAAAAATCATATCTCCCCATTAAAAATAATGTAAAAGAGTTTAATTCGTTCCCAAACAAAAATCATATCTCCTCATTAAAAAATAATGTAAAAAAGTTTAATTCATTCCCAGACAAAAATCATATCTCCCCATTAAAAAATAATGTAAAAAAGTTTAATTCGTTTCAAAACAAAAATCATATCTCCCCATTAAAAAATAATGTAAAAAAGTTTAATTCGTTCCCAAACAAAAATCATATCTCCCCATTAAAAAATAATGTAAAAAAGTTTAATTCGTTTAAAAACAAAAATCATATCTCCCCATTAAAAAATAATGTAAAAGAGTTTAATTCGTTCCCAAACACCAGATGAATATATATTTGAAAATGGAGAAACTAAACAACTTCACGCGATATTTTTTCAAATAAATGAAATATTCGTTAAATCATTTTATTTCCTTCAGAAACCAGCGTGTTTTTTAAACCATACTTTGAATGCCAATTTCGTTAGTAAATAAGGTTATAATATACGAGACGAATACCCGTCCCAGGATGGGTAAAATTAATTCCCCGGACAAAACAGTTTTGTGCTACTTTTAAGTCCCCTTACGAAGATTAAAATCAAGATATAATGACATTAAACCTTATGTCTAGAATCCTGTTATGGTTCCATACCTATATAACGAACTGTTGGACTCGTCCATTCCTAATAAAATACTGGAAGCATTTAGACTTCTCGTAGTTATCGGATTGAACTCCAGTCTACCCTGGCAGTCAGGACTGATATACCACTTCTCTTGTTCTCTGTACATATTCTTCAATATACATTCTTCACCTAACCCCGTGTTCTGTGTCTTAATTTCGGCCCCTAAAATGTTATAAATGGGAGTCAGATTTAGATGAACATCTGGTCTTTTTCAGCTGTGCATGATAAATGCTTATCCTAATATATACAACTAGTGGGGCCTGTGTCTCTGTGGTGCTGCCCGGGATAATTTAGGAACCCAAAAACCTCTTGCGCCCACCCCTGAACCCCATATAGATAATTTTGATCTATGTTTTAGGGTTAATGAAGAGGTTATTTCATCTATCTATTCTATTTGTTTTAAAATATTAAAGTTTCAAATAGATTCTAAAATTCTTTAAGAAGCTGGAAAGACAATTTGGAAAACAAATCCTTATTCAAATTTTGATCAAAATCCATTACATGATTTTGATAAAA
>OY744555.1:1523180-1525680 GCA_963556195.1 Sepiola atlantica | reverse complement strand
ACGAAACGACAAATTCTGTTGTATTCAACCAGCTATATATATATAGACTAACTTCCAAGCCCGCACGGCCACCCGAAATCACCACATATGGTAATTGAAATTTATTTACAGATCCTGGAAAACAATTTTATTTAATATATATATATATATATATGTATATATATATATATATGTGTGTATGTGTGTGTGTATATATATATATGTATATATATATGTATATATATATTTATATTGATATATATATATTTTTAAATACATACATATATATATATATATATATATATATATATATATATATATATATATATATAATGAGAGTTAGAGGGTTGGGGGCAAATAAACATTTCTTTTTAAATGTTTATTTATTTTGGTACAGAAAAATTAGTACAACATTCGTACCGTCGGTTTCAAGCACGGAAAGTCTTAACCATCCGGCTCTCTTCAGCTGCTGTTCTCAAACAGATGACAACAGAAGCTGAAGAGAGCCGGATGGCTAAGACTTTCCGTGCTTGAAACCGACGGTACGAATGTTGTACTAATTTTTCTGTACCCAAATAAATATATATATATATATATGTATCTAATATATATATATATATATATATATATATATATATATATATATATATATATATATATATATATATAATGAGAGTTAGTTTTAAATGTTTATACGTGTGGTTTGTTTTTTAATGGTGTCAATTTCCGCACGTTTTGTTTGTGATAATTGTATTTTGGATGTTAATATTTTATGTGATTTTGGTCTAAATACTTAATGTGATTTGGATCTTAATAATTTATATGACTTAGATGTAAATAATTGATGTGATTTGGATGTTAATTATCTATGTGATTCGGATGTTTATTTATGTGATTTGGATATCAATAATCTATGTGATTTTTGGAGTGTAATTATGTATGTTATTTGGAGGTTTATAATTACTGTGATTTTGATTTCAATAATTTATGTGATTAAGATTTTTATAATTACTGTGATTTGGATGTTAATAATTTATGTGATTTAGATTTTTATAATTTATGTGATTTGGATGTAAATAATTTGTGTGATTTGGATGTCAATAATTTATGTGATTTGGATGTTTATAATTTGTGTGATTTGGATGTCAATAATTTATGTGATGTAAATAATTTACGTGATCTCGATGTTTATAATTACTGTGATTGGGATGTTAATAATTTATGTGATTTGGATGTCAATAATTTATGTGATTTGGATGTCAATAATTTATGTGATTTGGATGTCAATAATTTATGTGATGTAAATAATTTACGTGATCTCGATGTTAATAATTACTGTGATTGGGATGTTAATAATTTATGTGATTTTGATGTCAATAATTTATGTGATTTGGATGTCAATAATTTATGTGATTTGGATGTCAATAATTTATGTGATGTAAATAATTTACGTGATCTCGATGTTTATAATTACTGTGATTGGGATGTTAATAATTTATGTGATTTTGATGTTTATAATTTAGTTGATTTAGAGGTTTTTAATTTTTGCCTGCGGAACAAGAAAAAAGATTTAGTATATCTTAATTTCCTATTTACATGTGTATTTTGCACGTAACAATAATGTAACAATATTGTTACAATAATGTGACAATAATGTTACAATAATATAACAATAATGTAACAATAATGTTACAATAATGTGACAATAATATAACAATAATGTGACAATAATGTCACAATAATGTAACAATAATGTTAAAATAATGTAACAATAATGTAACAATAATGTAACAATAGTGTAACAATAATGTAACAATAATGTTAAAATAATGTAACAATAATATAACAATAATGTAACAATAATGTAACAATAATGTAACAATAATGTCACAATAATGTAACAATAATGTAACAATAATGTTAAAATAATGTAACAATAATATAACAATAATGTAACAATAGTGTCACAGTAATGTAACAATAATGTAACAATAATGTTACAATAATGTGACAATAATGTAACAATAATGTAACAATAATGTAACAATAATATAACAATAATGTCACAATAATGAAACAATAGTGTAACAATAATGTAACAATAATGTAACAATAATGTTACAATAATGTAACAATAATGTAACAATAATGTAACAATAATGTAACAATAATGTTACAATAATGTAACAATAATGTAACAATAATATAACAATAATGTCACAATAATGTAACAATAATGTGACAATAATGTTACAATAATGTAACAATAATGTAACAATAATATAACAATAATGTCACAATAATGAAACAATAGTGTAACAATAATGTTACAATAATGTGACAATAATGTTACAATAATGTAACAATAATGTAACAATAATATAACAATAATGTAACAATAATGTAACAATAATGTAACAATAATGTAACAATAGTGTCACAGTAATGTAACAATAATGTAACAATAATGTTACAATAATGTGACAATAATGTTACAATAATGTAACAATAATGTAACAAT
>OY744555.1:1483180-1508180 GCA_963556195.1 Sepiola atlantica | reverse complement strand
TTCAATAATTTTAATTTCAATAATTTTTCAATAATTTTAATTTCAATAATTTTTGATTTCAATAATTTTAATTTCAATAATTTTAATTTCAATAATTTTTCAATAATTTTAATTTCAATAATTTTTTATTTCAATAAATAATGGAAACAACAAAATGATAAAGTACAAGTCACGTAAATGCGAGAAACGCACACATACACAGACACGCGAATGTTATTAGCGTGGGCCCATGGAAATCCCACTGTGCTTTCCATATAAATCTGAATTAGTTACTGTTAATTATAATATTCCCTTTGAAATAATAAATATTTGTCACAGTCAATGCTAATTTAGACGAAATGGCTTTCTACTCCCGTACAAAAATATTGTTATTGTCAGCTAAATATATATGTTTTTTTAATGTATCTTTTTTTTTATTTATTTATTTATTTATTTAAACTATTGAAGAATCAATGAGCGATTGCTCTTTTACCACATTACCTCGAGTGGAGTGTATTCTATGGCTGACTCTTCAAACTTAAGTATTTTTATTTACCTCCTCTCCAGGAGGTTAGACACAAAGTCAGCTGTGGGTTTTGATGAAAGTGTTTTTTTGTGGAACGAACTGGATTCGAACCCGACACACCCAGGTCCTCAGTCCGCGTCGTTAACCACCGTGTATATATTGCAGCAATATAAACAAAAATTTTAAACAATAAATATTCGGTCTTCTTCCAGTAAAAAAATATTGTCATTTTCAGCTAAATATTTTTTAAATAAATGTCTCTTCTTTTTTTATTCATTTATTTAAAATTGTAGCAATGTAAAAAAAATTAAACAACAAATATTCGGTCTTCTTCCAGTAAAAAAAATATTGTCATTTTCAGCTAAATATTTTTTAAATAAATGTCTCTTCTTTTTTTATTGATTTATTTAAAATTGTAGCAATGTAAAAAAAATTAAACAATAAATATTCGGTCTTCTTCCAGTAAAAAAATATTGTCATTGTCAGCTAAATATTTTTTAAATAAATGTCTCTTCTTTTTTATTTATTTATTTAAAATTGTAGCAATCTAAAAAAAATTAAACAATAAATATTCGGTCTTCTTCCAGTATAAAATATTGTCATTTTCAGCTAAATATTTTTTAAATAAATGTCTCTTCTTTTTTATTTATTTATTTAAAATTGTAACAATGTAAAAAAAATTAAACAATAAATATTCGGTCTTCTTCCAGTAAAAAAATTTTTCTCATTGACAGCTAAATATTTTTTAAATAAATGTCTCTTCTTTTTTTATTTATTTATTTAAAATTGTAGCAATCTAAAAAAAATTAAACAATAAATATCCGGTCTTCTTCCAGTAAAAAAATATTGTCATTGTCAGCTAAATATTTTTTAAATAAATGTCTCTTCTTTTTTTTATTTATTTATTTAAAATGGTAGCAATCTAAAAAAACTCTAAACAATAAATATCCGGTCTTCTTCCAGTAAAAAAAATATTGTCATTGTCAGCTAAATATTTTTTAAATAAATGTCTCTTCTTTTTTTATTTATTTATTTAACATTGTAGCAATGTAAAAAAAATTAAACAATAAATATTCGGTCTTCTTCCAGTAAAAAAATATTGTCATTGTCAGCTAAATATTTTTTAAATAAATGTCTCTTCATTTTTATTTATTTATTTAAAATTGTAGCAATGTAAAAAAAAATAAACAATAAATATTAGGTCTTCTTACTGTAAAAAATATTGGTATTGTCAGCTTAATATTTTTTAAATAAATGTCTCTTCTTTTTTTCTTTTTTTATTTAAAATTGTAGCAATCTAAAAAAAATTAAAACAATAAATATTCGGTCTTCTTCCAGTAAAAAAAATATTGTCATTGTCAGCTAAATATTTTTTTAAATAAATATCTCTTATTTTTTTATTTATTTATTTAAAATTGTAGCAATGTAAAAAAAATTAAACAATAAATATTCGGTCTTCTTCCAGTAAAAAAATATTGTCATTGTCAGCTAAATATTTTTTAAATAAATGTCTCTTCATTTTTATTTATTTATTTAAAATTGTAGCAATGTAAAAAAAAATAAACAATAAATATTAGGTCTTCTTACTGTAAAAAATATTGTCATTGTCAGCTTAATATTTTTTAAATAAATGTCTCTTCTTTTTTTATTTTTTTATTTAAAATTGTAGCAATCTAAAAAAAATTAAAACAATAAATATTCGGTCTTCTTCCAGTAAAAAAAATATTGTCATTGTCAGCTAAATATTTTTTTAAATAAATATCTGCTTTTTTTTAATTTATTTATTTAAAATATTTTTTTAATAAATGTCTCTTCTTTTTTATTTATTTATTTAAAATTGTAGCAATGTAAAAACGATTAAACAATAAATATTCGGTCTTCTTCCAGTAAAAAAAAATATTGTCATTGTCAGCTAAATATTTTTTTAAATAAATATCTCTTATTTTTTTATTTATTTATTTAAAATTGTAGCAATGTAAAAGAAAATTAAACAATAAATATTCGGTCTTCTTACAGTAAAAAAAATATTGTCATTGTCAGCTAAATATTTTTTTAAATTAATATCTGCTTTTTTTTAATTTATTTATTTAAAATATTTTTTTAATAAATGTCTCTTCTTTTTTATTTATTTATTTAAAATTGTAGCAATGTAAAAACGATTAAACAATAAATATTCGGTCTTCTTCCAGTAAAAAAAAATATTGTCATTGTCAGCTAAATATTTTTTTAAATAAATATCTCTTATTTTTTTATTTATTTATTTAAAATTGTAGCAATGTAAAAGAAAATTAAACAATAAATATTCGGTCTTCTTACAGTAAAAAAAATATTGTCATTGTCAGCTAAATATTTTTTTTAATTAATATCTGCTTTTTTTTAATTTATTTATTTAAAATATTTTTTTAATAAATGTCTCTTCTTTTTTATTTATTTATTTAAAATTGTAGCAATGTAAAAAAAAAAGTAAACAATAAATATTCGGTCTTCTTCCAGTAAAAAAAATATTCTCATTGTCAGCTAAATATTTTAAAAATAAATATCTCTTTTTTTTTTATTTATTTATTTAAAATTGTAACAATGTAAAAAAAATAAACAATAAATATTCGGTCTTCTTCCAGTAAAAAAAATATTCTCATTGACAGCTAAATATTTTTGTAAATAAATGTCTCTTCTTTTTTTATTTATTTATTTAAAATTGTAGCAATCTAAAAAAAATTTAAACAATAAATATCCGGTCTTCTTCCAGTAAAAAAAATATTGTCATTGTTAGCTAAATATTTTTTAAATAAATGTCTCTTCTTTTTTTTTTTTTTATTTCTAATTGTAGCAATCTAACAAAAAATTAAACAATAAATATTCGGTCTTCTTCCAGTAAAAAAATATTGTCATTGTCAGCAAAATATTTTTAAAATAAATGTCTCTTCTTTGTTTATTTATTTATTTAAAATTGTAGCAATGTAAAAACGATTAAACAATAAATATTCGGTCTTCTTCCAGTAAAAAAATATTGTCATTGTCAGCAAAATATTTTTTAAATAAATGTCTCTTCTTTGTTTATTTATTTATTTAAAATTGTAGCAATGTAAAAAAGATTAAACAATAAATATTCGGTCTTCTTCCAGTAAAAAAAAATATTGTCATTGTCAGCTAAATATTTTTTAAATAAATGTCTCTTCTTTTTTTATTTATTTATTTCAAATTGTAGCAATCTAAAAAAAAATTAAACAATAAATATTCGGTCTTCTTCCAGTAAAAAAATATTGTCATTGTCAGCAAAATATTTTTTAAATAAATGTCTCTTTGTTTATTTATTTATTTATTTAAAATTGTAGCAATGTAAAAAAGATTAAACAATAAATATTCGGTCTTCTTCCAGTAAAAAAAAATATTGTCATTGTCAGCTAAATATTTTTTAAATAAATGTCTCTTTTTTATTTATTTTTTATTTAAAATTGTAGCAATGTAAAAAAAATTAAACAATAAATATTCGGTCTTCTTCCAGTAAAAAAATATTGTCATTGTCAGCTAAATATTTTTTAATAAATGTCTCTTCTTTTTTATTTATTTTTTTAAAATTGTTGCAATGTAAAAACCAAATAAAAAAATAAATATTCGGTCTTCTTTCCGAAAAAATAATCGTCAGTTAAATAAACTTTATTAAATCAATAAAACGAATATCCCTTTTTGAAATGTATTTTTTTACAATTGTACTGTTTTAGTCGACAAGACGACATAATTTTATTTTGAGACAATTCGTTTTAAAGTGAGTTAAGTCAGAATACTTTACTTTAGCGACATTAAAGTATTGACAAATATCCAACTTTGCTGATCGGACGATAACATTTATCAATGTGTGAAAAGTGATAACGTACGTACCAAATTGAAATCCTTTATCGTATCTAGAAATACGGCTATATTACATAAAATTGTAAATGATTTTTATGTTTCGTATGAAACATTGGCAAGAGTAAAGTGTAGTACCTGTTCATACGATCAAAGTGTAGTATCTGTTCATACGATCACAGTCTAGTACCTGTTCATACGATCACAGTCTAGTATCTGTTCATACGATCAAAGTGTAGTATCTGTTCATACGATCAAAGTCTAGTACCTGTTCATACGATCAAAGTTTAGTATCTGTCTATACGATCAAAGTGTAGTATCTGTTCATACGATCAAAGTCTAGTACCTGTTAATACAGTCAAAGTATAGTTATCTGTTATTACGATCAAAGTGTAGTATCTGTTCATACGATCAAAGTCAAGTGTCTGTTCATACGATCAAAATGTAGTATCTGTTAATATGATCAAAGTCTAGTACCTGTTAATACGATCAAAGTCAAGTATATGTTCATACGATCAAAGTGTAGTATCTGTTCATACGATCAAAGTCTAGTACCTGTTCATACAATCAAAATGTAGTATCTGTTCATACGATCAAAGTCTAGTATCTGTTCATACGATCAAAGTGAAGTATCTGTTCATACGATCAAAGTCTAGTACCTGTTCATACGATCAATGTCTAGTATCTGTTCCTACGATTAAAGTGAGGTATCTGTTCATACGATCAACGTCTAACATCTGTTCATACGATCAAAGTGTAGTATCTGTTCATACGATCAAAGTCTAGTATCTGTTCATACGATCAAAGTGTAGTATCTGTTCATACGATCAAAGTCTAGTACCTGTTCATACGATCAAAGTGTAGTATCTGTTCGTACTATCAAAGTCTAGTATCTGTTCATACGATGAAAGTGTAGTATCTGTTCATACGATCAAAGTCTAACATCTGTTCATACGATCAAAGTGTAGTATATGTTCATAAGATCTAAGTGTAGTATATGTTCATACGATCTAAGTGTAGTATCTATTCATACGATCAAAGTGTATTATCTGTTCATACGATCAAAGTCTAGTATCTGTTCATACGATCAAAGTGTAATATCTGTTTATACGATCAAAGTGTATTATCTGTTTATACGATAAAAGTGTAGTATCTGTTTATACGATAAAAGTGTAGTATCTGTTCATACGATCAAAGTGTAGTATCTGTTCATACGATCAAAGTCTAGTATCTGTTCATACGATCAAAGTCTAGTATCTGTTCATACGATCAAAGTGTAGTATCTGTTCATACGATCAAAGTCTAGTACCTGTTCATACGATCAAAGTGTAGTATCTGTTCATACGATCAAAGTCTAGTATCTGTTCATTCGATCAAAGTGTAGTATCTGTTTATACGATCAAAGTCTAGTATCTGTTCATACAATCAAAGTGTAGTATCTGTTCATACGATCAAAGTCTAGTATCTGTTCATACGATCAAAGTGTAGTATCTGTTCATACGATCAAAGTGTAGTATCTGTTAATACGATCAAAGTGTAGTACCTGTTCATACGATCAAAGTGTAGTATCTGTTCATACGATCAAAGTGTAGTACTTGTTAATGCAGTCAAAGTGAAGTTATCTGTTCATACGATCAAAGTCTAGTATCTGTTCATACGATCAAAGTCTAGTATCTGTTCATACGATCAAAGTGTAGTATCTGTTGATACGATCAAAGTGTAGTATCTGTTCATACGATCAAAGTCTAGTATCTGTTCATACCATCAAATTTCAGTATCTGTTCATACGATCAAAGTCTAGTACCTGTTCATACGATCAAAGTGTAGTATCTGTTCATACGATCAAAGTCTGATATCTGGACATACGATCAAAGTGTAGTATCTGTTCATACGATTAAAGTCTAGTACCTGTTCATACGATCAAAGTGAGGTATCTGTTCATACGATCAAAGTGTATTATCTGTTCATACGATCAAAGTGTAGTATCTGTTCATACGATCAAATCTAGTACCTGTTCATACGATCAAAGTGAGGTATCTGTTCATACGATCAAAGTGTATTATCTGTTCATACGATCAAAGTGTAGTTATCTGTTCATACGATCAAAGTGTAGTACCTGTTCATACGATCAAAGTGAGGTATCTGTTCATACGATCAAAGTGTATTATCTGTTCATACGATCAAAGTGTAGTATCTGTTCATACGATCAAAGTGTATTATCTGTTCATACGATCAAATTTAAGTATCTGTTCATACGATCAAAGTCTAGTACCTGTTCATACGATCAAAGTCTAGTATCTGTTCATACGATAAAAGTGTAGTATCTGTTCATACGATCAAAGTGTAGTATCTGTTCATACGATCAAATTTCAGTATCTGTTCATACGATCAAGGTCTAGTATCTGTTCATACGATCAAAGTCTAGTATCTGGACATACGATTAAAGTGTAGTATCTGTTCATACAATCAAAGTGTAGTATCTGTTCATACGATCAAAGTGTAGTATCTGTTCATACGATCAAAGTGTAGTATCTGTTCATACAATCAAAGTGTAGTATCTGTTCATACGATCAAAGTGTAGTATCTGTTCATACGATCAAAGTGTAGTACCTGTTCATACGATCAAAGTCTAGTATCTGTTGATACGATCAAGGTCTAGTACCTGTTCATACGATAAAAGTGTAGTATCTGTTCATACGATCAAAGTCTAGTATCTGGACATACGATCAAAGTGTAGTATCTGTTCATACAATCAAAGTGTAGTATCTGTTCATACGATCAAAGTGTAGTATCTGTTCATACGATCAAAGTCTAGTATCTGGACATACGATCAAAGTGTAGTATCTGTTCATACGATCAAAGTGAAGTACCTGTTCATACGATCAAAGTCTAGTATCTGTTAATACGATCAAAGTGTAGTATCTGTTCATACGATCACAGTCTAGTACCTGTTCATACGATCACAGTCTAGTATATGTTCATACGATCAAAGTTTAGTATCTGTTCATACGATCAAAGTCTAGTACCTGTTCATACGATCAAAGTCTAGTATCTGTTCATACAATCAAAGTGTAGTATCTGTTCATACGATCAAAGTCTAGTACCTGTTCATACGATCAAAGTCAAGTATATGTTCATACGATCAAAGTCTAGTATCTGTTCATACGATCAAAGTCTAGTATCTGTTCATACGATCAAAGTCTAGTATCTGTTCATACGATCAAAGTGAAGTATCTTTTCATACGATCAAAGTCTAGTACCTGTTCATACGATCAAAGTCTAGTATCTGTTCATACGATCAAAGTGAGGTATCTGTTCATACGATCAAAGTCTAACATCTGTTCATACGATCAAAGTGTAGTACCTGTTCATACGATCAAAGTGTAGTACCTGTTCATACGATCAAAGTGTAGTATTTGTTCATACGATCAAAGTCTAGTATCTGTTCATACGATCAAAGTGTAGTACCTGTTCATACGATAAAAGTGTAGTATCTGTTCATACGATCAAAGTGTAGTACCTGTTCATACGATCAAAGTGTAGTACCTGTTCATACGATCAAAGTCTAGTATCTGTTGATACGATCAAGGTCTAGTACCTGTTCATACGATAAAAGTGTAGTATCTGTTCATACGATCAAAGTCTAGTATCTGGACATACGATCAAAGTGTAGTATCTGTTCATACAATCAAAGTGTAGTATCTGTTCATACGATCAAAGTGTAGTATCTGTTCATACGATCAAAGTCTAGTATCTGGACATACGATCAAAGTGTAGTATCTGTTCATACGATCAAAGTGAAGTACCTGTTCATACGATCAAAGTCTAGTATCTGTTAATACGATCAAAGTGTAGTATCTGTTCATACGATCACAGTCTAGTACCTGTTCATACGATCACAGTCTAGTATATGTTCATACGATCAAAGTTTAGTATCTGTTCATACGATCAAAGTCTAGTACCTGTTCATACGATCAAAGTCTAGTATCTGTTCATACAATCAAAGTGTAGTATCTGTTCATACGATCAAAGTCTAGTACCTGTTAATACGATCAAAGTCAAGTATATGTTCATACGATCAAAGTCTAGTATCTGTTCATACGATCAAAGTGTAGTATCTGTTCATACGATCAAAGTCTAGTATCTGTTCATACGATCAAAGTGAAGTATCTTTTCATACGATCAAAGTCTAGTACCTGTTCATACGATCAAAGTCTAGTATCTGTTCCTACGATCAAAGTGAGGTATCTGTTCATACGATCAAAGTCTAACATCTGTTCATACGATCAAAGTGTAGTACCTGTTCATACGATCAAAGTCTAGTATCTGTTCATACGATCAAAGTGTAGTATCTGTTCATACGATCAAAGTCTAGTACCTGTTCATACGATCAAAGTGTAGTATCTGTTCGTACTATCAAAGTCTAGTATCTGTTCATAGGATGAAAGTGTAGTATCTGTTCATACGATCAAAGTCTAACATCTGTTCATACGATCAAAGTGTAGTATCTGTTCATACGATCTAAGTGTAGTATATGTTCATACGATCTAAGTGTATTATCTATTCATACGATCAAAGTGTATTATCTGTTCATACGATCTAAGTGTAGTATCTATTCATACGATCAAAGTGTATTATCTGTTCATACGATCAAAGTGTAGTATCTGTTCATACGATCAAAGTGTAGTATCTGTTCATACGATCAAAGTCTAGTATCTGTTCATACGATCAAAGTCTAGTATCTGTTCATACGATCAAAGTGTTGTATCTGTTCGTACGATCAAAGTGTATTATCTGTTCATACAATCAAAGTGTAGTATCTGTTCATACGATCAAAGTGTAGTATCTGTTCATACGATCAAAGTGTATTATCTGTTCATACGATCCAAGTGTATTATCTGTTCATACGATCCAAGTGTATTATCTGTTTATACGATCAAAGTGTAGTATCTGTTCATACGATCAAAGTGTAGTATCTTTTCATACGATCAAAGTGTATTATCTGTTCATACGATCAAAGTGTATTATCTGTTTATACGATCAAAGTGTATTATCTGTTCATACGATCAAAGTGTAGTACCTGTTCATACGATCAAAGTGAAGTATCTGTTCATACGATCAAAGTGTAGTATCTGTTCATACGATCAAAGTCTAGTATCTGTTCATACGATCAAAGTGTAGTATCTGTTCATACGATCAAAGTGTAGTACCTGTTCATACGATCAAAGTGTAGTATCTGTTCGTACGATCAAAGTCTAGTACCTGTTCATACGATCAAAGTCTAGTATCTGTTCCTACGATCAAAGTGAGGTATCTGTTCATACGATCAAAGTCTAACATCTGTTCATACGATCAAAGTGTAGTATCTGTTCATACGATCAAAGTGTAGTATCTGTTCATACGATCAAAGTGTAGTATTTGTTCGTACTATCAAAGTCTAGTATCTGTTCATACGATCAAAGTGTAGTACCTGTTCATACGATCAAAGTGTAGTATCTGTTCGTACTATCAAAGTCTAGTATCTGTTCATACGATGAAAGTGTAGTATCTGTTCGTACGATCAAAGTCTAACATCTGTTCATACGATCAAAGTGTAGTATATGTTCATACGATCTAAGTGTAGTATATGTTCATACGATCTAAGTGTAGTATCTGTTCATACGATCAAAGTGTATTATCTGTTCATACGATCAAAGTGTATTATCTGTTAATACGATCAAAGTGTAGTATCTGTTCATACGATCAAAGTGTAGTATCTGTTAATACGATAAAAGTGTAGTATCTGTTCATACGATCAAAGTCTAGTATCTGTTCATACGATCAAAGTCTAGTATCTGTTCATACGATCAAAGTGTAGTATCTGTTCATACGATCAAAGTGTAGTATCTGTTCATACGATCAAAGTCTAGTACCTGTTCATACGATCAAAGTGTAGTATCTGTTCATACGATCAAAGTCTAGTATCTGTTCATACGATCAAAGTCTAGTATCTGTTCATACAATCAAAGTGTAGTATCTGTTCATACGATCAAAGTCTAGTATCTGTTCATACGATCAAAGTGTAGTATCTGTTCATACGATCAAAGTCTAGTATCTGTTCGTACGATCAAAGTGTAGTATCTGTTCATACGATCAAAGTGTAGTATCTGTTGATACGATCAAAGTGTAGTATCTGTTCATACCATCAAATTTCAGTATCTGTTCATACGATCAAGGTGTAGTATCTGTTCATACGATCAAAGTGTAGTATCTGTTCATACGATCAAAGTCTAGTATCTGCACATACGATCAAAGTGTAGTATCTGTTAATATGATTAAAGTCTAGTACCTGTTAATACAGTCAAAGTGTAGTTATCTGTTCATACGATCAAAGTCTAGTACCTGTTCATACGATCAAAGTGAGGTATCTGTTCATACGATCAAAGTGTATTATCTGTTCATACGATCAAAGTGTAGTATCTGTCCATACGATCAAAGTCTAGTATCTGTTCATACGATCAAATTTAAGTATCTGTTCATACGATCAAAGTCTAGTACCTGTTCATACGATCAAAGTCTAGTATCTGTTAATACGATAAAAGTGTAGTATCTGTTGATACGATCAAAGTGTAGTATCTGTTCATACGATCAAGGTCTAGTATCTGTTCATACGATAAAAGTGTAGTATCTGTTCATACAATCAAAGTCTAGTATCTGTTCATACGATCAAAGTGTAGTATCTGTTCATACGATCAAAGTCTAGTATCTGGACATACGATCAAAGTGTAGTATCTGTTCATACGATCAAAGTGAAGTACCTGTTCATACGATCAAAGTCTAGTATCTGTTAATACGATCAAAGTGTAGTATCTGTTCATACGATCACAGTCTAGTACCTGTTCATACGATCACAGTCTAGTATCTGTTCATACGATCAAAGTGTAGTATCTGTTCATACGATCAAAGTCTAGTACCTGTTCATACGATCAAAGTCTAGTATCTGTTCATACAATCAAAGTGTAGTATCTGTTCATACGATCAAAGTCTAGTACCTGTAAATACGATCAAAGTCAAGTATATGTTCATACGATCAAAGTCTAGTATCTGTTGATACGATCAAATTTCAGTATCTGTTCATACGATCAAGGTGTATTATCTGTTCATACGATCAAAGTGTATTATCTGTTTATACGATCAAAGTGTAGTATCTGTTCATACGATCAAATTTCAGTATCTGTTCATACGATCAAAGTGTAGTATCTGTTCATACGATCAAATTTCAGTATCTGTTCATACGATCAAAGTGTAGTATCTGTTCATACGATCAAAGTGTAGTATCTGTTCATACGATAAAAGTTTAGTACCTGTTCATACGATCAAAGTGTATTATCTGTTCATACGATCAAAGTGTATTATCTGTTTATACGATCAAAGTGTAGTGTCTGTTCATACGATCAAAGTGTAGTATCTGTTCATACGATCAAAGTCTAGTATCTGTTCATACGATCAAAGTGTAGTACCTGTTCATACGATCAAAGTCTAGTATCTGTTCATACGATCAAAGTGTAGTACCTGTTCATACAATCAAAGTGTAGTATCTGTTCATACGATCAAAGTGTAGTATCTGTTCATACGATCAAAGTGTAGTATCTGTTCATACAATCAAAGTGTAGTATCTGTTCATACGATCAAAGTGTAGTATCTGTTCATACGATCAAAGTGTAGTACCTGTTCATACGATCAAAGTCTAGTATCTGTTGATACGATCAAAGTGTAGTATCTGTTCATACGATCAAAGTCTTGTATCTGTTCATACGATCAAAGTGTAGTACCTGTTCATACAATCAAAGTGTAGTATCTGTTCATACGATCAAATTTCAGTATCTGTTCATACGATCAAGGTGTATTATCTGTTCATACAATCAAAGTGTAGTATCTGTTCATACAATCAAAGTGTAGTATCTGTTCATACGATCAAAGTGTAGTATCTGTTCATACGATCAAAGTCTAGTATCTGTTCATACGATCAAAGTCTAGTATCTGTTCATACGATCAAATTTCAGTATCTGTTCATACAATCAAAGTGTAGTATCTGTTCATACAATCAAAGTGTAGTATCTGTTCATACGATCAAAGTGTAGTATCTGTTCATACGATCAAAGTCTAGTATCTGTTCATACGATCAAATTTCAGTATCTGTTCATACGATCAAAGTGTATTATCTGTTCATACGATCAAAGTGTAGTATCTGTTCATACGATCAAAGTGTAGTATCTGTTCATACGATCAAAGTGTAGTATCTGTTCATACGATCAAAGTCTAGTATCTGTTCATACGATCAAATTTCAGTATCTGTTCATACGATCAAAGTGTATTATCTGTTTATACGATCAAAGTGTAGTATGTGTTCATACGATCAAAGTGTAGTATCTGTTCATACGATCAAAGTGTAGTATGTGTTCATACGATCAAAGTGTAGTATCTGTTCATACGATCAAAGTCTAGTATCTGTTCATACGATCAAAGTGTAGTACCTGTTCATACAATCAAAGTTTAGTATCTGTTCATACAATCAAAGTGTAGTATCTGTTCATACGATCAAAGTGTAGTATCTGTTCATACGATCAAAGTCTAGTATCTGTTCATACGATCAAAGTGTAGTACCTGTTCATACGATCAAAGTGTAGTACCTGTTCATACGATCAAAGTGTAGTATCTGTTCGTACGATCAAAGTCTTGTATCTGTTCATACGATCAAAGTGTAGTATCTGTTCATACGATCAAAGTCTAGTATCTGTTCATACGATCAAAGTCTAGTATCTGTTCATACGATCAAAGTGTAGTATCTGTTCATACGATCAAAGTGTAGTATCTGTTCATACGATCAAAGTCTAGTATCTGTTCATACGATCAAAGTGTAGTATCTGTTCATACGATAAAAGTTTTGTACCTGTTCATACGATCAAAGTGTAGTATCTGTTCATACGATCAAATTTCAGTATCTGTTCATACGATCAAATTTCAGTATCTGTTCATACGATCAAGGTGTAGTATCTGTTCATACGATCAAAGTGAAGTATCTGTTCATACGATCAAAGTGAAGTATCTGTTCATACGATCAAATTTCAGTATCTGTTGATACGATCAAAGTGTAGTATCTGTTCATACGATCAAAGTCTAGTATCTGTTCATACGATAAAAGTCTAGTATCTGTTCATACGATAAAAGTCTAGTATCTGTTCATACGATCAAAGTGTAGTATCTGTTCATACGATCAAAGTGTAGTATCTGTTCATACGATCAAAGTGTAGTATCTGTTCATACGATCAAAGTCTGGTATCTGTTCATACGATCAAAGTGTGGTATCTGTTCATACGATCAATGTGTAGTATCTGTTCATACGATCAAAGTCTAGTATCTGTTCATACGATAAAAGTCTAGTATCTGTTCATACGATAAAAGTCTAGTATCTGTTCATACGATAAAAGTCTAGTATCTGTTCATACGATCAAAGTCTAGTATCTGTTCATACGATCAAAGTGTAGCATCTGTTAATACGATCAAAGTGTAGTATCTGTTCATACGATCAAAGTGTCGTATCTGTTCATACGATCAAAGTGTAGTATCTGTTCATACGATCAAAGTGTAGTATCTGTTCATACGATCAAAGTCTAGTATCTGTTCATACGATCAAAGTGTAGTATCTGTTCATACGATCAAAGTCTAGTACCTGTTCATACGATCAAAGTGTAGCATCTGTTAATACGATCAAAGTCTAGTATCTGTTCATACGATCAAAGTGTAGCATTTGTTCATACGATCAAAGTGTAGCATCTGTTAATACGATCAAAGTCTAGTATCTGTTCATACGATCAAAGTGTAGTATCTGTTCATACGATCAAAGTGTAGTATCTGTTCATACGATCAAAGTCTAGTATCTGTTCATACGATCAAAGTCTAGTATCTGTTCATACGATCAAAGTCTAGTATCTATTCATACGATCAAAGTGTCGTATCTGTTCATACGATCAAAGTGTCGTATCTGTTCATACGATCAAAGTGTAGTATCTGTTCATACGATCAAAGTGTAGTATCTGTTCATACGATCAAAGTCTAGTATCTGTTCATACGATCAAAGTCTAGTATCTGTTCATACGATCAAAGTGTAGTATTTGTTGATACGATCAAAGTGTAGTATCTGTTCATACGATCAAAGTGAAGTATCTGTTCATACGATCAAAGTGAAGTATCTGTTCATACGATCAAATTTCAGTATCTGTTCATACGATCAAGGTGTAGTATCTGTTCATACGATCAAAGTCTAGTATCTGTTCATACGATCAAAGTGTAGTACCTGTTCATACGATCAAAGTGTATTATCTGTTTATACGATCAAAGTGTAGTATCTGTTCATACGATCAAAGTGTAGTACCTGTTCATACAATCAAAGTGTAGTATCTGTTCATACGATCAAAGTGTATTATCTGTTCATACGATCAAAGTCTAGTATCTGTTCATACGATCAAAGTGTAGTATCTGTTCATACGATCAAAGTCTAGTATCTGTTCATACGATCAAAGTGTAGTATCTGTTGATACGATCAAAGTGTAGTATCTGTTCATACGATCAAAGTGAAGTATCTGTTCATACGATCAAAGTGAAGTATCTGTTCATACGATCAAATTTCAGTATCTGTTCATACGATCAAGGTGTAGTATCTGTTCATACGATCAAAGTCTAGTATCTGTTCATACGATCAAAGTGTAGTATCTGTTCATACGATCAAAGTGTATTATCTGTTTATACGATCAAAGTGTAGTATCTGTTCATACGATCAAAGTGTAGTATCTGTTCATACGATCAAAGTGTATTATCTGTTCATACGATCAAAGTCTAGTATCTGTTCATACGATCAAAGTGTAGTATCTGTTCATACGATCAAAGTGTAGTATCTGTTCATACGATCAAAGTGTAGTATCTGTTCATACGATCAAAGTGTAGTATCTGTTCATACGATCAAAGTGTAGTATCTGTTCATACGATCTAAGTGTAGTATCTGTTCATACGATCAAAGTGTAGTACCTGTTCATACGATCAAAGTGTAGTATCTGTTCATACGATCAAAGTCTAGTATCTGTTCATACGATCAAAGTGTAGTATCTGTTCATACGATCAAAGTGTAGTACCTGTTCATACGATCAAAGTGTAGTACCTGTTCATACTATCAAAGTGTAGTATCTGTTCATACGATCAAAGTGTATTATCTGTTCATACGATAAAAGTGTAGTATCTGTTCATACGATAAAAGTGTAGTATCTGTTCATACGATAAAAGTGTAGTATCTGTTCATACGATCAAAGTGTAGTATCTGTTCATACGATCAAAGTGTAGTATCTGTTCATACGATCAAATTTCAGTATCTGTTCATACGATCAAAGTGTAGTATCTGTTCATACGATCAAAGTCTAGTACCTGTTAATACGATCAAAGTGTAGCATCTGTTAATACGATCAAAGTCTAGTATCTGTTCATACGATCAAAGTGTAGCATTTGTTCATACGATCAAAGTCTAGCATCTGTTCGTACGATCAAAGTGTCTATTCTGTTCGTACGATCAAAGTGTAGTATCTGTTCGTACGATCAAAGTGTAGTATCTGTTCGTACGATCAAAGTGTAGTATCTGTTCATACGATCAAAGTCTAGTATCTGTTCATACGATAAAAGTCTAGTATCTGTTCATACGATAAAAGTCTAGTATCTGTTCATACGATCAAAGTGTAGTATCTGTTCATACGATCAAAGTGTAGTATCTGTTCATACGATCAAAGTGTAGTATCTGTTCATACGATCAAAGTCTGGTATCTGTTCATACGATCAAAGTGTGGTATCTGTTCATACGATCAATGTGTAGTATCTGTTCATACGATCAAAGTCTAGTATCTGTTCATACGATAAAAGTCTAGTATCTGTTCATACGATAAAAGTCTAGTATCTGTTCATACGATAAAAGTCTAGTATCTGTTCATACGATCAAAGTCTAGTATCTGTTCATACGATCAAAGTGTAGCATCTGTTAATACGATCAAAGTGTAGTATCTGTTCATACGATCAAAGTGTCGTATCTGTTCATACGATCAAAGTGTAGTATCTGTTCATACGATCAAAGTGTAGTATCTGTTCATACGATCAAAGTCTAGTATCTGTTCATACGATCAAAGTGTAGTATCTGTTCATACGATCAAAGTCTAGTACCTGTTCATACGATCAAAGTGTAGCATCTGTTAATACGATCAAAGTCTAGTATCTGTTCATACGATCAAAGTGTAGCATTTGTTCATACGATCAAAGTGTAGCATCTGTTAATACGATCAAAGTCTAGTATCTGTTCATACGATCAAAGTGTAGTATCTGTTCATACGATCAAAGTGTAGTATCTGTTCATACGATCAAAGTGTAGTATCTGTTCATACGATCAAAGTGTAGTATCTGTTCATACGATCAAAGTCTAGTATCTATTCATACGATCAAAGTGTCGTATCTGTTCATACGATCAAAGTTTCGTATCGTTTCATACGATCAAAGTGTAGTATCTGTTCATACGATCAAAGTGTAGTATCTGTTCATACGATCAAAGTCTAGTATCTGTTCATACGATCAAAGTGTAGTATCTGTTCATACGATCAAAGTGTAGTACCTGTTCATACGATCAAAGTGTAGTATCTGTTCATACGATCAAAGTGTAGCATTTGTTCATACGATCAAAGTGTAGCATCTGTTAATACGATCATAGTGCAATATCCGTTCATACGATAAAAATGCTGTATCTGTTCATACGATCAAAGTGCAGTATCTGTTCATACGATCAAAGTGCAGTATCTGTTGATACGATCAAAGTGCAGTATCTGTTGATACGATCAAAGTGCAGTATCTGTTCATACGATCAAAGTGTAGTATCTGTTCATACGATCAAAGTGTAGTATCTGTTGATACGATCAAAGTGTAGTATCTGTTGATACGATCAAAGTGCAGTATCTGTTGATACGATCAAAGTGCAGTATCTGTTGATACGATCAAAGTGCAGTATCTGTTCATACGATCAAAGTGTAGTATCTGTTGATACGATCAAAGTGTAGTATCTGTTGATACGATCAAAGTGCAGTATCTGTTGATACGATCAAAGTGTAGTATCTGTTCTGATACTACACTTTATCTCTTCTGTCGACTGTTAATGAAGGAAAACTCTTATAGACTGAGGATGTTTTTGTATGTCTGTCCCAATCCGTGGGGAGGCAAGTAAATTAGGGAACTAGATTCCTTAGTTTAGTTATGCTTTATTTATAAGTTATTTCGATTTCAAAGTAAGCTGCCCCACATGTAACATTTTGTTAAAATCTCATTTTAAATTATTTTTACTACAAAGCATTTTTACCTAAATGCTAGTTGGGAATAATCCCTCTTTCATCATATGATGCCCCCAGATCGGGAGCGACATATATGCTTTGAAATATGGTTATCCACGGACACGTGTTTCGTCATCTTACGATTCATCAGCGTGGTTAAACCTATATATATATATATATATAGATAGATAGATAGATAGCATTTTATTATTATTATTATTATTATTATTATTATTATTATTATTATTATTATTACTAGTATTACTATTGTTATAATTAATTTTATTTGATATGCAAATTACCATATCGCACGGTAGTCTTAAGGGTAGTATATTATTATTATTATTATTATTATTTTGATTATTATTATTTATTTATGTATATATAAGTAAAATTTTAAGCTGAATTATTTCAACACTTGATTGGGGAAATGGTAGTTTGATCTGTACCATTGGAGAGCCATGAATATTATAACTGTCCTGTTTTTAAATCTCCGAAACAGTTACATGGTAAACAGCTGATGATCCCCGTGTTAATATTAGATGCTTACGTTAAGGTCTCCTGTTTTTGTTTCACTGTTAGATACTTAATCCCCATTTTTATTTTATTTACTTACTATTATATATTTTATTTATTTATGAATTTTCCAACGAATGTTAAGTCTGCACTATTTTGGATTTAGTTAATTTCTGTGGGAATTTAAACTGCATTTTCCTTCTTTTTTTGTCTTTTTGTTTAAAATAACTCAAAGCTTCTTTAGACTATATATATATATGTAAATATATATATATATAGTAAGTTCTGAAAATATATTTATGGCAATTAAGGTACACAGAGGCTTCCGCGTTTATATATATATATATATATATATATATATATATATATATATATATATATATATATAGTGCTCAATACGTGAGTAGAGCTAGGTAGTAAGTTATGAAAATATATTTTGGCAGTTAAGATACACAGAGGCGTCCGCGTTTCATCCCCGTAGAGAATCGTCAGGCAAAAATTGCTCTACATTAACATTTATTTTAGCCTGACGATTCCATACGGGGATGAAACGCGGAAGCCTCTGTGTACGTTAATTGCCATAAATATATTTTCATAACTTACTATATATATATATATATATATATATATATATATATATATATATATATATATATAAAGGAGTGTGGTAAATGAACTACCATCAAAGCTTGTAATAAATGCAATATTTATTTTATTTAAAAGAAAAGACAAAATCGAAACCGATTTTTTAAATTTTTTTTTCTATAAACTGTCATTTTTTTTTATAGTTTATAGTTATACATATATTTCGCTAATAATATTAGCCTCATCAGTGTGTTTTAAATTCCGATGTAATTGGGAAACCAGCTTCAGCTTAAAAAAAAAATGACAGTTTATAGAAAAAAAAAAGAAAAAAAATCGGGTTCGATTTTGTCTTTTCTTTTAAATAAAATAAATATTGCATCTATTACAAGCTTTGATGGTAGTTAATTTACCACACTTCTTTTTACTAAATTTCATTCAGATGCTTAAAAAAAAGTATGAACCTTTCAAAACTATATATATATATATATATATATATATATATATATATATATATATAAGTTAGTGATTAAAAAGCTTTCACATGTGTTTTACTGCACCACTTCGATTCAAACTGTATGTTTTGAATGTTTTTTTTATCTTTTAATTTTTTTTAAAATCTTTTATTTGTTAATTAATTCAATTCGTTGTCCTACTTCTGCTTCGAAAGTCCTGTCAGTTGACGGAATTTTTATACAAATAATCTTATGCCTCATTTCATGAAGCTTCTGTACGAAGAGACTTTTGGTATCCTAAAAAGAAATAACAAAAAAATGAACAATCAAATTTTCCAGAAAGTCTTGGAAACGATCGTACGCCGAATGCTTGTTGGTTTTGAATTCTTGGAACAATGTTAAAATTATATTGATATAAACTAACATTATATATATATATATATATATATATATATATATATATATATATATATATATATATATATATATGTCCTCGATGGCCGTTCATCTAAGCAACATGACATAAATGCTGGTGTACCCCAGGGATCTATCCTTGGACTCTTGTTGTTCCTGATCTATATAAACGATCTCCCTGATGGCATCGAGTCTGAGATTGGTTTATTTGCTGATGACACCATCCTTTACTCTCGCCATGTTGGCAAAACCGACGCAATCATATCCGATGCAATGGCTGAATCTTTAGAAAATGACCTCCAGGCTGTAGTGGATTGGGGTCATAAATGGTTGGTAACTTTTAATGCCGCAAAGACAAAACTCCTTTCCTTCAATAACTACAAGAAACCTTTTCAACCACCGATTGTCATGGCAAATAACACCCTACCTGAGAGTTCATCATTCAAACTCCTCGGCCTAACCTTCACAGGTAACATGAATTGGAACAAATACATTGAGACATTGTCAAGGCTGCCGCAAAGAAGGTTGGCTCCCTCTACTGTGCTAGTAAACTCCTCACACCTGACATTATCCTGTATCTCTACAAAGTCACCATCCACTCATACATGGAGTATTGTTGTCACATCTGGGCTGGTGCATCATCTACTAGTCTCTCCCTCCTTGACAAGGTCCAAAAAAGAATCGCCAACCTAATAGGTCCCTCACTGTCAACCAAGCTCCAGCCTCTGTCCCATCGCCGCAATGTAGCATCCTTGTGCTTGTTTTACTTCAATGGATTATGCTCCGATGAATTGGCTACTCTGGTGCCCCCTCGACGTAAATTCACTAGACTAACTCGACAATCAACTAAATCTCATTCATTCACTGTGGAGGTCCCCAGATGTCGGAGAGCCTTCTACTCAAATAGCTTCTTTCCTCGTACTGCTGGCCTCTGGAACTCACTCCCTGCCCCCTGTTTCCCCAACAGTACTGACATGCAGAAATTTAAAACTAATGTAAACAGACACCTCGCTGCGCTGATCCCAATCTAGGTTTACCGCCCCCTACCTTATCCCCTTTTCTTTTTCTCAGTAGCCCCTTACGTCTACACTGCCTTGTTTGGGGTGAACTATGTTAAAATATATATATATATTAGTAGTAAGTTTTTGAAAGGCTGTGGGCAATGCAATTCCGGGTAAGATGCAAGATGAAAGGAAAGGAACAAAAACAATAAAAATAAATCGAATACGATATAAGACTTACTATTTATTTTTCCTTTTTTTTCCTTTTTTTTTTTTTTTTTCTTACATAACAGCAAGAGTGTTTTAGCTGTCCGGGTGATTAAAAATCACTATTTGATATTTCGGGAAAAGACATCCCTTTTTCAAAAATAATTAGACCAGAAGAAGAATAATATTTTATTCTTCTCCGACTGTGTAGAGAATAATACAAAACAAAATGGCTGCCAGATATAGACCGCAGCAAAAAACAGTTTCACAGGGAATATAAATTAAGTTAAGTTTTATTTTAATATTATGTTAAATATATGATTGGTGTTTAGAATATTAGTGTAATGTTGGTTTATCGAACACCATACACCTAACCAACATTACACTAATATTCTAAACACCAATCATATATTTAACATAATATTAAAATAAAACTTAACTTAATTTATATTCCCTGTGAAACTGTTTTTTGCTGCGGTCTATATCTGGCAGCCATTTTGTTTTGTATTATTCTCTACACAGTCGGAGAAGAATAAAATATTATTCTTCTTCTGGTCTAATTATTTTTGAAAAAGGGATGTCTTTTCCCGAAATATCAAATAGTGATTTTTAATCACCCGGACAGCTAAAACACTCTTGCTGTTATGTAAGAAAAAAAAAAAAAAAAAGGAAAAAAAAGGAAAAATAAATAGTAAGTCTTATATCGTATTCGATTTATTTTTATTGTTTTTGTTCCTTTCCTTTCATCTTGCATCTTACCCGGAATTGCATTGCCCACAGCCTTTCAAAAACTTACTACTACTATACCCAGCAATGCTTCAAGCAAACTACCATTCTCTAATATATATATATATATATATATATATATATATATATATATATATATATATATATATATATATATATATATATATATATATATATAAGGTACACAGAGGCTTCCGCGTTTCATCCCCATAGGGAATCGTCAGGCTATATATATATATCAGAGAGAGAGGGAGAGATAGATAGATAGATAGATAGATAGATAGATAGATAGATAGATAGATAGATAGATATGAACATAGATAGATAGATAGATAGATAGATAGATAGATATGAACATAGATAGATAGATAGATAGATATGAACATAGATAGATAGATAGATAGATATGAACATAGATAGATAGATAGATAGTTAGATAGATATGAACATAGATAGATAGTTAGATAGATATGAACATAGATAGATAGTTAGATAGATATGAACATAGATAGATAGATAGATAGATACTAGTAGAATACCCGTCCCAGGACAGGTATAAGCAATTAATATATCAATAGTTTTAAATGTTAATGTGTTTTCTTTCTTTGGTTGGCATGGTACGGTGTATGTGTCCCCACCCTTAAATGGTATAGTTTTTTTGTTTTTTTAATAATGTGTCCACGTTACATAACTTGTCCTAAAATACATAATCTATATATACATATATATATATATTTAAGTATATACGCTTTATAGTATCCAAAAATGTTCCAAATTGCAAGCTCAATAAAGTTTTATTACAAGCTTCAGAGCATATATATATATATATGTATAATATATATATATATATCTCAGTAAAATGAATGTTGGGTTTTCTGTATTAATTTAATATCAGTAAAGTGCTATTCTCGGTTGTCTTTTTAAATTGTTTTTGTGCTGCCACTGCTACCCTCATCCTTGGTATTGGTTTCACCCGTTTTCCAAAGTGTTATTGATTATTACTGGTGTGTGTTGGAATCATAATCTTCAACCTCCACCACTCACCTCGCCGCTCTATTTTTTGCCTTACTTACTGACATTATTGATCATGAGTAGAACTCTTCATTCTAACGTCCATGTCTTTTTCTCTCTCGACCAACAATTGAGCAGTGCTTATTTACAAGTCTACCTACAACCTCATTACTATGCTCTTCTCACCCATCCGTGATATAACAACTTCGCTACTATTATGAATTCAATAGTTTAGAATTAAAGATGTATTAATATAACTCAAAGTTTGATGTAGAGAAATTGTTTTCTATCTAACTTATTTTTAAAGTTTTTTTGAGAGGGGTTGTGAGTTTGGGTAGACGCCCTCTCTAAATATTAAAGTTTACAACAACAAAATAATGTGTCTATATTACCCACCGGATAACCGATAATTTTTTTTAACAAATTCATAATGATCGGTTCATAAAAAAAAATTAAAATAAATTTGTATGATGATTCGTTCATTATCTTAGGAGATTATCACATACATATTATTATTTATTAAAACTGTATTCTGCGGCTACGGTAGTCAAATGACATCCCGTAGCTGCAATCAGTCCTCCATGCTAGTCCCAGGCCACCTGGCCTTGTCATGCGCAAGTTGTCGTAGGCAATGAAGTTGTTTCGCTGTACGTAGTGGTCCTAGTCCCGCCTGCTTGAGGTCAGCACGTAGTGTGCCCAGCAGATTTATGCAATGCCGTCCTAGTCGCGGTTGGTAGGCTTGCGAGCCAGTAACGGCAAAGTCTAGTGCCCTCTGTGAGGGAGTGTCAGGGTCCATTCGTAGGACATGGCCTAACATAGACCATCTTTGTTCAGCGACCTTTGTGGAGACGGTTTTTCGTTGCACAGCTCGTATAGTGCCTTGTTGCTGATAAGTTTTTTCGGCCAGCAGTGACCTGTGATGGAATGGAGGTGTTTGCGGTGGCACGCATCCAGCTTGTCAAGCATGGCTTTTTTTATTGCCCAGCTGTTGCTATTGTAGAGCATGATGGACACGCAGTACGCGTTATAGAGACGGAGTCTAGTCTTCAACGGGATCTTGGTTCGTCGGCTCCAGAGTTTATGTAATGAATGAAACGCTACATTGCCATGTATACAGCGGGCTGTGACGTCTGTAGTGCTGCACAGCAGGGAGCCCAGGGTCATGTTCTTGCGCCAGCTCTCATTGCCGCGAAGGGTCTTGCCTTGTGGGTCCAACTCTGTATATATATATATATATATATATATATATATATATATATATATATATATATATAATGGTAATAATCCAGGTAAAAAATATCCACAGGGTGGTAATCCAGAGAATTTTAACCGGGTTTATAAAAAGTGCTCAATATCAAAATAGAGCTTTATATATGATAATTTTCATTTTCCCCAAATATGATCTGAGGTTGAGATCGGATTCTAACTCTGCCTGATGAGATCTCAGTTTATAGTAACTGTTGATCGATAACATCGACATGCCAGTGTCGCAGATTTTGTACATGTCTGTGTAAATAAAAATTACTCCGATCACAAATCGCCAAGTCAGGAGCGTTAACCACTCGGCCATAGGGAATTAGCTAATAATTAAAGAGGAATTCAACTTTGTAGCGAATCGGCGGCTAATTTACACGAGTAGTTAAAGTGATCAACAAACTGTTTGGATCTTGCATATATATATATATATATATAAAATATTTGTTATTGTTTTTATATTTTAATCTATGGACGTATACGTTTCGTCTTTTTTCAATCAAGACTCATCAGCATAGAAGTACAACTATTCACCACCGGTCACACGATTCGAAACCCTAGACTACAAGTATTTTTTCAACCTACAGTCCAACGTCGCTAACCGCTAGGCCAGTTCTGAACAGCTTATAAACAATGATAATTTTAACACAATAACGGCGACGAAAGCGTACAGGCATTCAAACTTCTATAAGGGAAGGAACGATGCATAGAGCAAGTGACGCTACGCTGTGTTAATGAAATACCGTGGATGCAGAATATATGAAAAAGATAGAAAGGAAAAACAATTTGTTTCTTTGTTTATTATCTATGTACGTAAACATTTCGTCCTTTTTAATCGGGACTCGTCAGCATACAGATATTACTATTCACTACTTGTCGCGTGATTCGAAACCCCGGACTACGAGTATTTTACCATTCAAATCCATTTGGCCACCGTGGGTAGCTAAATAAACAGTGATAATTTTAACACTTATTTCGGCGGCTTGACGTCATAAGAGCGTTCAATTTAATGAAAAACGATGCATTTATAGCTAGCGACGTCATGCAATGTTAATACTACACTTACAGTGCCCATCTAGGTCGTCA
>OY744555.1:1465680-1478180 GCA_963556195.1 Sepiola atlantica | reverse complement strand
ATATCGCTTCTGTATAAGGTCCACGTTTCGCACGGGTATAGAAGTGTGGATAGAATCACTGGCCGGAAGACCATGATTTTAGTGGTCATCGTCAGCGCGTGGTTGTTGAATACACAGCAGTTTAATCGACTAAAGGCGAAATAGGCTGCCCGGACCCTGTTCTCTACATCTTTCTTGCATGTAAGAGTATTGATTTACTCCTCTCCAGGAGTTAGGCACAAGGCCAGTTTTTATCTTACTCCCACAAGTAAGATGTGACCCAAGGTCGGGTCGGGAAAGTGGGGTTTAAAAAATTGCCTGGGCAGCCCCGTCGGCATTCCCCGGTGGGGGCGCCTCAAGCAGTAAGCAATAAACTTACTCCTCCCCAAAGAGGGGAGGCGAAGCTTGGGAGGGTGGACCTCCTAGAACTGCACAGGACAGACCCATAGACCGGCGTAAATCAAGCCCCGAAGGCCAAGACAATACCAGTCTATGGGGTGCAGTATCCATCGGAACAGATACTACACTTTGATCTTAGCCAAAAGGAAGAGTAGCTATTAAGATACTCTCTAGTTATGAAAACTGATTCACTTCCGCTAGTGTTTGGTGGCATAAGACCAAGGAGTGTTAAACGAGTGGCTTAGTCATGGTTATATTCACTTGTATCCCAAAACGTTCGTAGGCTGTGTTGTATCTGTCCGCTAACGTCTGGAGGTTTTCTGTAGTCTGATCTGGAGTGGCATTGTCGTCAGCATACTGCAGTTCCCGTACTGAACACATGATTGGCGCGAAGTCGAGCAAGGTTGAATACGCCTCCATCCGTGCGGAAACGTGAGGGGGTGTCTGTGAGAATCTCATGAAATATTGCTATCGTGTAGAGCCAAAACATACCTCTGTTTCAGGTCACCATTGATAGGGAACGGAGGGCGCGCACCAGGGTGACGAAACTAGGTGAGCAGCCAAACTTGCTAAATGCTGGCCAATAGACGATTCCAAATCCGACTGGTGATACCAGATCAGGCTGCCCTGTGGCTCCCTGAGACGAAATTCACCTACATTGATGTTTTTTGTTTTTCTTCTTTTTTTTTTTTGTAAAACTTAATTATGTTCTACAAAACCAAAAACAAAAACAACAGCCCCTCTCCCTTTCTCCCTCCCCTTTTTTATTTTATTTTTAGAACTTGAAGCATAAATCTTTTACTATAATGACCAGATTCGGCATTAAATAACCCAAAAAGGGTTGATATGCCGTAAAACAAAACTACCAAACCAAAAACGATGATTAAACATTTGAAGATATAAAGAACTTGAAGCATAAAAACTTTTACTATAATGACCAGATTCGGCATTAAATAACCCAAAAAGGGTTGATATGCCGTAAAACAAAACTACCAAACCAAATCCGATAAAGAGGTATGACACAAGGAACATGGTCTACCATGTCTAATTTTGGATGGGATATGCTGGGTTATTCGGCTCTCCAAATGCAATTTCGTCCGCCCAATATAATCAGAATCTTAAAGAACATGAAGAGGAAGGACAAAGAGAGTTAGAGGCGAGAAAATATTTTTTTGCAAGTAAAAATATTTTCTCCATTGATGCGAGGAGATGTTACGATCGAGTCAATTCTTTCGCTCGACCACTTAGAGAAAGGGGGCGTGAGTAAGCGAGCCTCGCCCGCCTGACTGCTACTAAGGGAGGAGGAGGGCATATACTTGAACAACAGTGACCACGGCGTGCTTGGCCCTTTCCTTCCCTTTTCGTCTCTCGCCCGCCTGACTGCTACTAAGAGAGACGGAGGGTGTACGTAGACAACGGGGACCATTTTTTAATCGTTGCCTAGCACCTTTTCTTTTATTGCTTCGAGTGTTACCGAAAGCTCCCCAATGGCGTTACACCATGTTACACCTAAGTTTGTAGAGAGGCAATAGCTATATCTTCAAAGAATTCAGCATAATCCGTCCACAAGACTGATTTTTGAATGTGGTAGATACTGCATTTTATTATTGTAGTTGATGAAAATAGTGCCCGTCTGTTTGCAGTATGCGTCGGTAAACCCTTTTTGATCCATAAATCGTTATGTGGTGTATGGTCTGTTAGGGTTAGGGTTATAACGAACAGGTTCTCTGTCTGTCTGTCTGTCTGTCTGTCTGTCTGTCTGTCCGTCGGCGAAGATTTGTGTAAACGTAAGAGAGGGGGGGCTGGTAATTACTATTTAATTAATTAATTTTTTCAAGTCAGTAATCTTTGTATACTTTAGAATTACGTTGGGAAACTATTAATTACTTAATTTAGATTAAACAACATTAAATAACATTAAATAACATTAAATACCATTAAATAACATTAAATAACATTAAATAACATTAAATACCATTAAATAACATTAAATAACATTAAATAACATTAAATACCATTAAATAACATTAAATAACATTAAATACCATTAAATAACATTAAATAACATTAAATACCATTAAATACCATTAAATAACATTAAATACCATTAAATAACATTAAATAACATTAAACAACATTAAATAACATTAAATAACATTAAATAACATTAAATAACATTAAATACCATTAAATAACATTAAACAACATTAAATAACATTAAATAACATTAAACAACATTAAATAACATTAAATAACATTAAATACCATTAAATAACATTAAATAACATTAAATAACATTAAATACCATTAAATAACATTAAATAACATTAAATACCATTAAATAACATTAAACAACATTAAATACCATTAAATAACATTAAATAACATTAAATACCATTAAATAACATTAAATAACATTAAACAACATTAAATACCATTAAATAACATTAAATAACATTAAATAACATTAAACAACATTAAATAACATTAAACAACATTAAATACCATTAAATAACATTAAATAACATTAAATACCATTAAATAACATTAAATAACATTAAACAACATTAAATAACATTAAATAACATTAAATAACATTAAATAACATTAAATAACATATAAATAACATTAAATAACATTAAATAACATTAAATACCATTAAATAACATTAAATACCATTAAATAACATTAAATACCATTAAATAACATTAAATAATATTAAAAAACATTAAATAACATTAAACAACATTAAATAACATTAAATAACATTAAATAACATTAAATAACATTAAACATCATTAAATAACATTAAACAACATTAAATAACATTAAATAACATTTAACAACATTAAATAACATTAAATAACATTAAACAACATTAAATAACATTAAACAACATTAAATAACATTAAATAACATTAAACAACATTAAATAACATTAAATAACATTAAACAACATTAAACAACATCAAATAACTTTAAATAACATTAAATAACATTAAATAACTTTAAATAACATATAAATAAAGTATAAACAAATTTCTGCGATTAGAACAGACAAGGTTTTAAGAATCTTACTTAAACTAATACTCTTTCAACTTCCTTATATACTCTTACAAAAAGTCGCTCAGACACTAGACGGGTTTTGCAATTTACATAATTCATTTCTTTTAAACTTCTATTAAATTCATTTTATTTATCTTCCTCCCACAAGGTAAGATGTGACACAAGGTCGAGAAAGTGGGATTTGAAAAGCCAGCGGCCGAGAAGGTCTGGCCTACAAAAAATGCCTGGGCAGCCCCGTCGGCATTCCCCGATAGGGGCACCTCAGGCAGTAAGCGATTAACTTACTCCACCCCAAAGAGGGGAGGCAAAGCCTGGGAGGGTGGGCTTCATAGAACTGCACAGGACAAACCCACAGACCGGCGGAATCAAGACCCGAAGGCCAAGACGACACCGGTCTATAGGGTGTATTATCGATCAGAACAGATACTACACTTTGATCTTGGCCAAAAGGCCAAGAAGATCTTCTATTAAATTCATATTTACAAATATACACTTATAACTGCTATTATCAAATTTACATATGTATTTACAATATTTTTCTGATAAAGTGATATTAATAAAATTATTCATATAATTAATCGTGAACAGTGGTTTATGGTCTGTTTGCAACACAGAATGCCTTCCGTCAACGAAACGATGAAATTTGGTGAATGCAAAAATAATACCCTGAAAACTGTTTACTTAAAAAAAAAACCTATAGGCACATGGACATAAGATTGTTCTTTCCTCAATTCTTTCTTATATGTGTACAAATCGGAGCCTTCATTTTGTTTGCATTAATTTTCTTTTATTCTTATAGTTATTACTATTATTAATATATGTATCTCTGTTTGTATGGTGAGATGGTGCAGATATTAATTTAGTCGTATTTAGAATATTTCTCTCTTTAATAATTGGTCTTCCCAGTTTATTAAGAGTGGCTGCATCCTATGAATACATTCTTTCACTCCGTCTGTTTGAGTAAATTTTACTGGGATAATTAATGGTTCGTATTATGTTGTATTTCTTGGCATTGCATAGAGTGCACGTTCGAATCTGGGGAGTATGAAGGCGTTCTCTATACCTCCTTCTATTTGATAGTGAAAGGTGGGCTCTCGTTTTTTAAATTGCAATACCCGGATCGCAAGTGCCTGGTCTCTATATTTAAAAGATTTTTTATGTGCATATACCTTCTGCTTGAAACTGTCCTGCGTCATGCTTATGTATGTTTCGTCTCTGCCGCTAAGTTCTCAAGAACCTAGAATCACTTTTAAATATAGAGGGCAACCAAACCTAATAACAGTGAAAGATAAAACGAACTATAAAACAGAAGAGTGGGGTATGACCACAAGTATCAATAATATTGTATGTATAGCTGGGTGAATGTAATGCTTCCTTCTCGATGTGTGAGCGACTCTTTTTGCGGGTAGTAATGTACGAGACGCGTGTGCGATAGGTTTTAGCGATCCGTCTTCTATTTTATTTAAGATGCAAGCTCCAATGCTGTGCGAACTAGCATCAGTATTGATTTACTCCTCTCCAGGAGTTAGGCACAAGGCCAGTTTTTATCTTACTCCCACAAGTAAGATGTGACCCAAGGTCGGGTCGGGAAAGTGGGGTTTAAAAATTGCCTGGGCAGTCCCCGGTAGGGCGCCTCAGGCAGTAAGCAATAAACTTACTCCTCCCCAAAGAGAGGAGGCAAAGCCTGGGGAGGTGGACCTCCCAGAACTGCACAGGACCGACCCATTGAACGGCGTAAATCAAGACCCGAAGGCCAAGACAACACCAGTATGGGGTGCAGTATCCATCGGAACAGATACTACACTTTGATCTTTCAGTAGCCACAATGATTTCGAGATCTGGATTGTAGTGCGTCAAAGATAATTCTGATGTGAGAATATTGTTTTATTTTTTTAAATGTCTTCTGGCATTCTGTCGTCCAGAACCATTTTTCTTTTATTTTTTAATAGCTAATTAAGAGACGCTCGCAAATTGTGCATGTTTCGAATAAACACATTGTAATCATTTACACAACCAAGAAAACTTTAGAGTGACGATACGTTTCCGGGAGCGGGCATATTTTTTTTATCGCACTCGCTCGCTCTGAGACAGTTTTTTCTATATGTGCCTCCCTTCGCATAAATAGAACTTAAATCTCGTTTCTTAGCGTGGTAATGTCTCGTGGCCTTTTGGTTATGACGATTGCTTGCGGAGTCTAGAGTGATTCTGAAACTGGGTTCGAACCTTATGACCGTCTGAGATTATCATTTCCTACACTGATGAGAGCGAAAGCTTGAAACGCTGGCGTATGTAGGTAAAAATAATTTAATATTACTTACTTAAAAATGTTATATATATATATATATATATATATATATATATATATATATATATATATATATATATAATTATAATATAAAATGAAGTAATAAAATAAGGTGTCAATCAAATTTTATTAGAATTCAAAGTTCAAGCAAAGTATCTTAAAGTCCTTAGCTCATGAGTTTGCTCTGTTGTCACTAATTGACAATCATCGAGCTGAATCTTCACTGATGAAATCGAAAGCTTGAAACGCTGGCGTATGTAGGTAAAAATAATTTAATATTATTTACTTAAAATTAATATTGTTATAAGCCCCTTTAAGAAGATTGAAGTTAGAAATAGACTCACACGTAGCTATATGGCATATTCCGACAACGTTCGTTGAATACTCTCTAGACTGTTTTTCTATATGTGCCTCCCTTCGCATAAATAGAACTTAAATCTCTTTTCTTAACGTGGTAATGTCTCGTGGCCCTTTTGGTTATGACGATTGCTTGCGGAGTCTAGAGTGATTCTGAAACCGGGTTTGAACCTTATGACCGTCTGAGAGTATCATTTCCTTCACTGATGAAAGCGAAAGCTTGAAACGCTGGCGTATGTAGGTAAAAATAATTTAATATTATTTACTTAAAATTAATATTGTTATAAGCCCCTTTAAGAAGATTGAAGTGTATCCCTGTTCGGGGAAGTTAGAAATAAACTCACACGTAGCTATATGGCATATTCCGACAACGTTCGTTGAATACTCTCTAGACTGTTTTTCTATTTGTGCCTCCCTTCGCATAAATAGAACTTAAATCTCCTTGCTTAACGTGGTAATGTCTCCATGTGGCCATGATGTTATGACGCTTGCTTGTGGAGTCTTGGGGGATTCTGTAACCGGGTTCGAACCTTGCGACCGTCTGCGGTTATCATTCCCTACACTGATGAGAGCGAAAGCTTGAAACGTGAAAATAATTTAATATTACTTACTTTAAATTAATATTGTTATAAGCCTCTTTTAGAGATTGAAGTTTATCCCTTTTCGGGGTAGTTAAAAATTGCATGTCACGTAGCTATAAGGCATATTCCTTCGCATAAATAGAACTTAAAGTCCCTTTCTTGACGTGGTAATGACGCTTGGGTGATTCTGTAACCGGGTTCGAATCTTAGGACCGTCTAGGATTATTATTCTCTACACTGGCGTATGTAGGTAAAAATAATTTAATATTATTTACTTTAAATTAGTATCGATATATATATATATACTCTGGTGCCCCTCGACGTAAATTCACTAGACCAACTCGACAATCAACTAAATCCCATCAATTCACAGATGCAGGAAAGCTTTTCTACACAAATAGCTTCTTTCCTCGTGCTGCTGGCCTCTTGAACTCCCTCCCTGTCCCTGTTTCCCCGACAGTACTGACATGCAGGAATTTAAAATTAATGTAAACAGACATCTCGCTGCGCGGGTCCCAGTTTAGGTTGACCCCCACCCCAACTTTCTCCCCTTTTCTTTCTTCTCAGTAGCCACGTGTCCTTGGCCTTTTGGCTAAGATCAAAGTGTAGTATCTGTTCCGATGGATACTGCACTCCATAGACTGGTATTGTCTTGGGCTTCGGGGCTTGATTTACGCCGGTCTATGGTTCTGTCCTGTGCAGTTCTAGGAGGTCCACCCTCCCAGGCTTCGCCCCCCCCCCTCTTTGGGGAGGAGTAAGTTTATTGCTTACTGCCTGAGGCGCCCCTACCGGGGAATGCCGACGGGGCTGCACAGGCAATTTTTAAACCCACTTTCCCGACCCGACCTCGGGTCACATCTTACTTGTGGGAGTAAGATAAAACTGGCCTTGTGCCTAACTCCTGGAGAGGAGTAAATCAATACAGTGGCGGCCTGTCTTGTTTGGGGTGAACTACGTTTAAAAATATATATATATATTTTTATATGAACTACGTAAAAAAAAAAATATATATATATATATATAGAGAGAGAGAGAGAGAGAGAGAGAGAGAGAGAGAGAGAGAGAAAGAGAGAGAGAGAGAGAGGGGGATATATATATATATATATATATATATATATATATATATATATATATATATATACAGGGTGTCCCAAAATAATGTATACACCCTTTGAATTGTTATAAGTCGTTCAATTTACTGATTTTTATTTGCAAGATTGATAAACAAGATTTAGTAAGAATATTCATTTAAAAATACTGACAGTAAAATTAACAAAAACATAGAAAATTAACTTTTAACAAAGATAAAGGCTACTTAGGGTAATTTCAGAATGTTCATAAAATGAACCCTCATCCTAACCCCAACCCGTTCTGCTCAATACACTTTCCATATAGTGAAGACGTGAAGAATTGTACCTACAAACGTCCTGCGACATTTACTCCGGTATTTGAGCACATTCTACTACAATTACTACTCCCATTTGTTTGCAATTACTTCAGGTTTCTTGCTTTAAACATTGTAGCCTTTACGTTTATTAAAAGTTAATTTTCTATGTTTTTGTTAATTTTACTTTCAGTATTTTTAAATGTGTATCTTACTGTTCTACTCTTTTATCAATTTTGTTTGCAAATCAAACTCAGTAAATTGAACGAGTTATAACGATTCAAAGGGTGTATACATTATTTTGGGACACCCTGTATATGAGAGAGAGAGAGAGAGAGAGAGAGAGAGATAATTTTTTTAAATGAAACATGTTATACATACTTATTTAACTCTTTCTATTTTGTTATCCTTTCTCCCGGGCAACGCCAAATATCCCTGCTAGTAAAACATAAATGAGAGACTATGCGCTATTATAATAAAAAATGATAATAATAATAATACCTCTCGTATCTTTACTAGGCAACAAAACGTATAAAGATATTAAAACGTCTACAAATACTGAACTGATTCTATTTATCTTCCTGGTGATACCAGATCAGGCTGCCCTGTGGCTCCCTGAGACGAAATTCACCTACATTGACGTTTTTTTTTGTTTTTTTTTTTTTGTTTTTTTTTTTTTTGTAAAACTTAATTATGTTCTACAAAACCAAAAACAAAAACAACAGCCCCTCTCCCTTTCTCCCTCCCATTTTTTTATTTTATTTTTAGAACTTGAAGCATAAATCTTTTACTATAATGACCAGATTCGGCATTAAATAACCCAAAAAGGGGTGATATGCCGTAAAACAAAACTACCAAACCAAAAACGATGATTAAACATTTGAAGATATAAAGAACTTGAAGCATAAAAACTGTTACTATAATGACCAGATTCGGCATTAAATAACCCAAAAAGGGGTGATATGCCGTAAAACAAAACTACCAAACCAAAAACGATGATTAAACATTTGAAGATATAAAGAACTTGAAGCATAAAAACTTTTACTATAATGACCAGATTCGGCATTAAATAACCCAAAAAGGGTTGATATGCCGTAAAACAAAACTACCAAACCAAAAACGATGATTAAACATTTGAAGATATAAAGAACTTGAAGCATAAAAACTTTTACTATAATGACCAGATTCGGCATTAAATAACCCAAAAAGGGTTGATATGCCGTAAAACAAAACTACCTATTTGTCTTCCTCCCACAAGGTAAGATGTGACACAAGGTCGGGAAAGTGGGCAAGAACCAGCGCTCGAGAATTTGAGCACTCTGGCCGTTTAAAAATTTGTCTGGGCAGCCATTCTTCCCGGTAGGGGCGCCTCAGACAGTAAGCAATAAACTTACTCCTCTCCAAAGAGGGGAGGCAAAGCCTGGGAGGGTGCACCTCCTAGAACTGCACAGGACCGACAACCCCCCAATAGACCGGCGTAAATCCAGACCCGAAGGCCCGGACGATACCGGTTTACCGAACTGATATTCATACGTATATGATATAACAGCGGGCTCCTCAGCGTTACCCTGCTCCCAGCCCTGAACCATATCTTCTCATAAAGTAAAACGTCGACTTTGTTTTAAGGCGGACCGCACGTGCACACATGTGTCCGTCTATCTCGTGTGGTCAAATGTCCGGATTTCCGGCGTCGTTCTCTGCCAAATGATGATTTTCGCCAATGTAAGTATGCGAGTAGAGGGGGGGGGGTGCGCGGTCTAATTGGTGTTATTCAAGGACACATCTGTCCGAACTAAGAGACAACATTCGATACATCCGGGTCAAGTTGTAGAGGGTTAATTGTTGGATTTAAGTGACACGTAGCCGAACATGGGCGCGCGGCGTTGGAGGAGGACACTTGAAATCGCCGAAATTTGCTTATCAAAAATATCAATATTTTCATCTTAATATTCAACCAGGGTTTTTTTTCATAATGATCAGTTCATTAGTTTCCCTACAGCTACATATCTAGAAAACGGAGCTGTTAAACCTGACATCGTGATATAGGACAAAAGGGAGAAAGTAGCAACCCTAGTTGAAGTCAGTCCCTAATGATGTTAAACAGAACTGAAAGGAAAAAGATTACGAAATATCAAGGTTCTCAACCAGGGGGTTTTACCCCACCTAATAAACCGGTATCGTCCGGGCCTTCGGGTCTGGATTTACGCCGGTCTATCGGTTGTCCGTCCTGTGCAGTTCTAGGAGGTCCACCCTCCCAGGCTTTGCCTCCCCTCTTTGGGGAGGAGTAAGTTTATTGTTTACTGCCTGAGGCGCCTCTACCGGGGAGAATGCCAACGGGGCTGCCCAGGCAATTTTTAAACAGCCAGAGTGCTCAAATTCTCGAGCGCTGGTTATTTGCCACTTTATTGACCTTGTGTCACATCTTACCTTGTGGGAGGAAGATAAATAGAAACAGAATTCTATACAAATCTACACGAATCACATTTTTGGTGCAACTCCAGTTTAGCGGATAGTTTCGAAAAAAAACAACAACAAAAAACTGAGGAATATCTGTTTGATGTACGTACGTACCTGTCACGGGCTGAATATAACGTATACCAAACATCACGTAAATTATTCAAGTAGTTATTATTTTCTAAAAGAAAACTACATTTTAGCAATGTACGAAGATGAAGTACAAATAGGACAGCCATTTTGATTTATTCAAAGGGAGATAAGCGTAATTCATTCACGGTTATCACCCTTTTAATAATCCCAAAATGGCTGTCATATTTGTACTTCATTTTCGTAAATCGCTAAAATTTACTTTTCTTTTATGTAAAAAAAACTACTTGATTAATTTACGTGCTTCCTCAGTTTGTTTTATTTTTTTTTTTTTTAAGTATCCGCTAATTTTTTTTTTTTAAGTATCCGCTAAATTTTTTTTTTTAAGTATCCGCTAAATTTTTTTTTTTAAGTATCCGCTAAATTTTTTTTTTTAAGTATCCGCTAAATTTTTTTTTTTAAGTATCCGCTAAATTTTTTTTTTTAAGTATCCGCTAAATTTTTTTTTTTAAGTATCCGCTAAATTTTTTTTTTTAAGTATCCGCTAAATTTTTTTTTTTAAGTATCCGCTAAAATTTTTTTTTTAAGTATCCGCCAATTTTTTTTTTTTAAGTATCCGCTAAATTTTTTTTTTTAGGTATCCGCTAAATTTTTTTTTTTAAGTATCCGCTAAATTTTTTTTTTTAAGTATCCGCTAAATTTTTTTTTTAAGTACAGTGTAACCCGGATATAAGAGCACCGGGTATAAGAGAAACTCGAATATAAGAGACATTGTCTCTGGTCCCAAATTACAGCCTGTGTTAATGTCTATAAATTAGACCCCGATATAAGAGACCCGGATATAAGAGAAACCCTGCTATAAGATACTTCTTCTCCGGTCCCGTCCTCCCCAATATAAGAGAGTTCGTTTTGAGTGACAGTGTGATGTCGTAAATCAGTCAAAAGACGTTGCTAAATTTTCTCACCTCATTGGTGAGTCTTTCTATGACATTCACTATAGCCATATCCGTGAAAGGTTTCTTTTTTTGTTGTTGTTAGAAAGTGAACCCGGATATAAGAAACTTATTCTCTGGTCCCAACAGCTCTCTTATATCCGGGTTTAACAAAGAGATTTGTGTACAATAAAAAATGACTGTCTTTTTTAAGAAAAAGTAATTTTTGACTGGATTATTTGTGAAAACTGATTGAAAAGTATTTTTATGTCTATAACTGTTAAAAAAAAAACTAGTGTTCTGTGCGTAAAAAGCGTTATATGTGGTGTTTCCATACTTACATAAATAAAATAGACCATACCCGGATATAAGAGGAACCCGGATATAAGAGACTTATTCTCCGGTCTCGACAGCTCTCTTATATCTGGGTTACACTTTATTATCAAATAACTATTTTATATCAAATCTTAGCGTGATAAAAATATGCTCAATATTATTGGGGATAGAGCATTATTATAGGTAATATTATGTGATAATAAAACAAACATTTACAAGTTTATTATAATCAAATATTACAAAGAATAATTTATGAAAAAGTTCTTTAATCCATGGATTTTCAAAGAACTAAATATTATCCCCAGAAGGAGTCAACGAATAAATTTTTAAATATTTGTAAATATTATAATTTTGAAAACATTATGCTGTCTATTATAAGTTTTGTAAAAGGCAAAAAAATGAAGCGTGAATGAACAGAAAGTCTTTGTAAAAATGACGAAAATTGAATTGGTTTAAATCAAGGGAGGCGCGAGAGTGCTCTATCCCTTAATAGACTACACGAATGGCCTATGCTGGAAATCTCATTTCTTTGATCAATCATAACTCAAAAACCAATAAACCAAATTAGTTCAAACTTTGCCTTGACTAACGATGCTGAAATTCTACACACTTATAGA
>OY744555.1:1453180-1460680 GCA_963556195.1 Sepiola atlantica | reverse complement strand
TATATATATATATATATATATATATATATATATACGGTACAATCACGTTGACACACCGGTACATATATATATATATATATATATATATATATTAGTTAAAAAGCGAGGCTAAATTAGGAGGTGGGCTGGAGAGAAGGAACGGTGAAGCATGAGGGGGGGGGTAGTAGGGTTAGTTGAAAGAGCTGTGGTTGCTGTTGGAAGGAAAGGAGGGAGGGGAGGTAGGTTTCAAGTGATAGGGGTGTGGTGGGTATAATATGGGTAGGGATTGGCCATGGGTGAAGAAACAGATCAATTGAGTGTAAATATTATTTGAAAAGAAAAGAAAAGAAAATGGGCCATAGTTAAAAGCGGATTTTGGACGGAGGACAAACTTATTTCGAACGTTTAATAGGATTACCGTTGCGGAGATTGGAATTCTAATGAATGAAGATCTTTAAATGTTGAATAAGTAAGAGGCGGGCAGAGACTAGCGTTAACTAATTAAATATTCTAAAAGTTTAAAAGGTCCTATCTAGTTTGTTAAATGTGTGATTAAAAATAAGTAATTAATTAATTAAATGATTAAAAATGAATTAAATAAAGCCCGGATGAATAATTGGATAAATAACTAAATGATTAAGCAATTAAAATATTAAATAATTAAGTAAGACAAGTCCAAACTATAGTTATACTCAATTATATTAAAATTTAGGGTGGGGGACAATTTTGGGGATAAGTTTAGACTGCTTGTAACAATTTAAAATTTAAAATTTTACCCCACCCGATAATACAGGGTGGGCCAAAATAAGGGTCCTATCTTTAAATTTGAATAACTTGAATTTGAATAACTTCCACAAAATAAAAGTTAAACTCACCAAACTTTATGTGTGTGTAGACTGACCCTTCCGAGATTTTTTGAAATAAACAAAACAAATTTTAGCCGAAAAACACTTCTTAAAACTTACAAAAACTAAAGTATTGTTTTTTACACTGTTTTGAGTTTTTTAAGCAAAAATAATGTTTTCTAAATGAGGGTACGTTCCTTAGGGCTAATACGGCTCATGCTTGCTTCGGAAGGGGTCCTTTACTTATTCTAAAAAAAAAAAAAAAAAATCAATAAATAAAAAAGTTATGAATTTTTAAAAATAGGACCCTTATTTTTGCCCACCCTGTACTTATAATAGAAATCAATTGTTACAAACGATCTAACCTTATCCCGAAAATTGTCCCCCACCCTAAATTTTAATTTTATTGGGTAGGACAGGCTAGATGTATAACTATACATTGGGCTTTTCTTACTTATTTATTACTTTTTGTTTACTTAATCATTGAATTATTCTTTTGGACCCGAAATATGGTTCTGTGCAGTCCTAGAAGATCCATCCTCCCAGGATTTACCTTCTCCCTAAAAAGGGGTTAGTTTATTGCTAATTTCTCGATGCACCCTACCGGGAAATTCTTACGGGGCTGCTCAGGCATTTTTGATGGCATGATTATGTTTATCCTAATGCACTATCTTCTAAAGACTACACTTGACCTTGTGTCTAACCATCCGCGAAAGAAGGTAAATAACACACACATATATATATATATATATATATATATATATATATATATATATATATATATATATATATATATATATATATATAGTAATCCAGGTAGGGTAAAAATCCACAGGGTAGAAATCCAAAGGGAATCAAACCGGGTTTCTCCCTGGAATTCAGCAGCCAGGTTGGATCAAAAAATAATTTTCTGCCTGATGAGACCTCAGCTCTTGAGAGATGTAGATCGATAACATCGACATGCCAGTGTAGCAGACCTTGTACATGTTTGAATAAAAGCATTCACTATATATATATATATATATATATATATATATATATATATATATATATATATATATATATACAGGGTGGCGCAAAAGTCACGCATTAGTTTGAATCAGTAACAACTTTCACATTTAATCAAATGTTCTCCTTATTTTTCAGAATATTACAGATAATAACACACACATATATATATATATATATATATATATATATATATATTTATCGCTCCTTGAAAGTAGAGCACTGTAATTGGTAGTATTAACACAGCATGACGTCACTTGCTTATAATGCATCATTCCTTCCCTTAATAGAAGTAGAATGCCTCGACGTCAAAGCCGCCGTTAAAGTGTTAAAATTATCATAGTTTATTCGCTGTTTACAATTGGCCCAGCGATTAGCGACGTCGGACTGGAGTTGAAAAAGTTTCGAATCGCATGACCGGTAGTGAATAGTCATATCTCTATGCTGATGAGTCCCGATTGAAAAAGGACGAAACGTATACGTACATAGATAATAAACAATAACAAATATTTATTATATATATATATATATATATATATATATATATATATATATATATACAGGGTGGCGCAAAAGTCACGCATTAGTTGTGATCAGTAACACCTTTCACATTTAATCAAATGTTCTCCTTATTTTTCAGAATATTACAGATATAAACATTGATAATTTATCATGGAAAAATATAGCACTGTACAACGAACCAAAATGATTGAACTTTACTTCGGAAACCATCGTTCAATAATCTTAACCCAAAGAGCCTATCGTCAGCATTATAATGTCAGACAATCTCCCAGTCAGACCACAATTGATCGTCTTGTGGCCCGGTTTCGGCAGCAGGGTTCAGTCAGTGATCTTCCACGATCTGGCGGACCACGTTCAGTACGGATCGCGGAAAATGTAGCACTCATTCGGGATAGCATTGCTAAAAATCCAGACACCTCAACTCGAAGACGAGCTATTCAGATTGGGATGTCCAGAAGATCACTTTAAAGAATTTTGCGTGAATTGCATCTGTTTCCATACAAAATTCAATTGGTACAGGCATTACACCCCACAGATGTGCAATCAAGCGTAGCTTATGCTGTTCACATTCAGCAATTAGCCAGAGAACAAAATGAGTTCATCCATAAGCTAATAATGAGCGACGAAGCCCATTTTCACCTGAACGGGTTCGTAAATAAGCAAAACTGCAGAATATGGGCCATTGAAAATCCAAAAACCGTTCATTAGCGTGAATTACATCCACTAAAATGTACCGTATGGTGTGATGTTACTTCGGAAAGAGTGATCGGTCCATATTTCTTTGAAGACGAAGAAGGTGTCGCGGTGACGATAACTGCACAGCGATATCAATAAATGATTGAAATTTGTTTAAGGTCAGCTGTTCAGGACAACCCAGAAATGTGGTTCCAACAAGATGGAGCTACTGCCCACAGTGCCCGACAAAGTATGGCGCTCTTAAGGGGATTGTTTGGTGAGCGCTTAATTAGCAGATTTTCTGGTTTTAACTGGCCTTCACGTTCACCGGATTTAACAGCCCCTGACCTTTCCCTTTGGGGTTATCTTAAGAAAAGGGTATATGTGAACAAGCCTACAACAATTCAAGAGCTTAAAAACAATATCAGACATGAAATCCAAGAACTAGAGCCAGTTATTCTAAGGAGTGTAATGGAAAATGCCCTAACTAGAGCCCGTCTTTGTGAGGCCGAAAATGATGGGCATTTAAAAGATATTATTTTTAAAAACTACTGCAACAAGATTACCAAGTAAATGTAGTATTTATCAGAAAAGCCTAGTAAATTACTTTAAATGTTGTAGTTTCTATCACCTAAACAAACTAATGCGCGACTTTTGCACCATCCTGTATATATATATATATATATATATATATATATGTATTTTTAAAGATTTAAATTATTTAAAGATCATATTTCAGATAAAGAGTGCACACAATTGTATCCAAGTCGTTTACAACTGTTTCCATGCGATGTTTATTTTCAGCTATACAATATAACAAAGAAAAATGTTTAAACAGCGTCTTTCTTCGGATATATTCAATTGTAACCAGGAAAAAAAAATAACAATGTCCGAAAAAGGTTTTCTTCGTCCAAAACAAAACAAAAAATACAAGTGTAGATCCAATGTTAAATATCTCGATGCATTGAATCTGCCCTTGCAAATAACGATAGAGTAGAGAAAGACTAGCAACTTGTACTCTATAAAAACAAAAGAGAAGTGTTCTGAGCGGCACCTCCTCCATGTTCTGAGCGGCACCTCCCCCCATGTTCTGAGCGGCACCTCCCCACATGTTCTGAGCGGCACCCCCCATGTTCTGAGCGGCACCCCCCCATGTTCTGAGCGGCACCTCCCCACATGTTCTGAGCGGCACCTCCCCACATGTTCTGAGCGGCACCTCCCCCCATGTTCTGAGCGGCACCACCCCACATGTTCTGAGCGGCACCTCCCCCATGGTCTGAGCGGCACCTCCCCCATGGTCTGAGCGGCACCTTCCCACATGTTCTGAGCGGCACCTCCCCACATGTTCTGAGCGGCACCTCCCCACATGTTCTGAGCGGCACCTCCCCACATGTTCTTAGCGGCACCTCCCCACATGTTCTGAGCAGCACCTCCCCACATGTTCTGAGCGGCACCTCCCCCCATGTTCTGAGCGGCACCTTCCCACATGTTCTAAGCGGCACATCCCCACATGTTCTAAGCGGCACCTCCCCCCATGTTCTGAGCGGCACCTCCCCACATGTTCTAAGCGGCACCTACCCCCATGTTCTGAGCGGCACCTCCCCACATGTTCTAAGCGGCACCTCCCCCCATGTTCTGAGCGGCACCTCCCCCCCCCATGTTCTGAACGGCACCTCCCCACATTTTCTGAGCGGCACCACCCCACATGTTCTGAGCGGCACCATCCCACATGTTCTGAGCAGCACCTCCCCACATGTTCTGAGCAGCACCTCCCCACATGTTCTGAGCAGCACCTTCCCACATGTTCTGAGCAGCACCTCCCCCCATGTTCTGAGCAGCACCTCCCCACATGTTCTGAGCAGCACCTCCCCCCATGTTCTGAGCGGCACCTCCCCACATGTTCTAAGCGGCACCTACCCCCATGTTCTGAGCGGCACCTCCCCACATGTTCTAAGCGGCACCTCCCCCCATGTTCTGAGCAGCACCTCCCCCCCCATGTTCTGAGCAGCACCTCCCCACATGTTCTGAGCAGCACCTCCCCACATGTTCTGAGCAGCACCTCCCCCCATGTTCTGAGCAGCACCTCCCCACATGTTCTGAGCAGCACCTCCCCACATGTTCTGATCAGCACCTCCCCACATGTTCTGAGCAGCACCTCCCCACATGTTCTGAGCGGCACCTCCCCCCATGTTCTGAGCGACACCTCCCCACATGTTCTGAGCGGCACCTCCCCCATGTTCTGAGCGGCACCTCCCCCCATGTTCTGAGCAGCACCTCCCCACATGTTCTGAGAGGCATCTTCCCACATGTTCTGAGCGGCACCTCCACACATGTTCTGAGCAGCACCTCCCCCATGTTCTGAGCAGCACCTCCCCACATGTTCTGAGCGGCACCTTCCCACATGTTCTGAGCGGCAACTCCACACATGTTTAGAGTGCCACCACCCCACATGTTCTGAGCGGCACAACCCCACATGTTCTGTGCGACACCACCCCACATGTTCTGAGCGGCACCTTCCCACATGTTCTGAGCGGCACCTCCCCACATGTTCTGAGCAGCACCTCCCCACATGTTCTGAGCAGCACCTCCCCCATGTTCTGAACGGCAACTCCACACATGTTTAGAGTAGCACCACCCCACATGTTCTGAGCGGCACAACCCCACATGTTCTGTGCGGCACCACCCCACATGTTCTGAGCGGCAACTCCACACATGTTCTGAGCTGCACCTTCCCACATGTTCTGAGCGGCACCTCAGAACATGTGGGGAGGTGCCGTGATTACGTATCGACTCTTGATTCGACAAAAGTTCAAATCAGTAGTTTCTTACAGCCAATCAAAAAAGCGGGTATATTCAATGCGAAAAATCGCTCGCACTATAAAAACTCAAGCACACAGCGTTCTTCTTCCTCTTCCCCTTCCCTCCACGTCTTTCACAGACAACACGCGTGCGTACTACACAATCCTGCCCGGGACTGTTTGGTGTGAAGAACCTCGAAAAACATGACGCGAGACATTCACAGACTACTGTATGGGGCCAGTGAAGCACGCACACGCCGCTCAACGAACGAACATGTACACAAGTTTACAACGGCACGCTAATATACACACATGGCGCCAGCCGAAATGAACACACATTCATTTTCTCACTAACAAAACAGGCGCGTTAATATACACATCACCATGCTCATCTTATTTATACACGTGTAGACGTATGCAACGTCAGTCGAAACAAGTATGTGTAGTCAATTTCTTCTTAGGCTTAAAAACGCTTCTCTTTCACTAGAACGTTCTTGGGACTCTTTGAACTTTGGTATTCTACGAACTCTTTACGTTTTGTTGTCTTAAGTTGTCAATAAAAAAAATGATTATTTTGCATGAACAGGTTTTGTCATTTCAGTCTTCAACGGTATCGGGTTTGAAACAAATGGTTTGTGATTCTGAACGGCTTTCGTCTTTACCTTCATCTGACATTTCGATTCGCAAATGACCTTTATCAAATTAGAAATAAAACAAAGCAAAATAGAAAACAGGAATGAAAATAATGTTTATGAAACGGATCAATCGCTTTCGGTGGACAGAATGCGTTCGATACGAATTTACAAAGCGAGCTTGTTTAAAACGTAAACTGTATTCGCTTCTTATACGAAACGAAATTGGATTTTAAATTCGCAAATTTTAATAACCGAAGAACATAACTTTAACAAAATTAGTTATACATTGATCGAGATTTGATTCAATTTATAATTTAATCACAAACGATGCCGTAATAATTCAATTTAACTTTCAAAATCCTACAAAAAATAATTTGGTAAAAAAAAAAAAAGAAAGTGCATAGTCAAAATTCATCTTAAGTACAGCTAGTCACTCTCTCACTCTCTCTCCCTCTCTCTCTCTCTCTCTCTCTCTCTATATATATATATATATATATATATATATATATATATATATATATATATTATAATATAAAATGAAGTAATAAAATAAGGTGTCAATCAAATTTTATTAGAATTCAAAGTTCATACAAAGCATCCTTAAGTCCTTAGCTCATGAGTTTTCAAAGATAATTCTTCTCTTCAGAGGACCATTACCGCAGTTATACTACTACAGGTAATAAAATTACGCTTTGAAAATATATAAAATTATATACACAAATACACAAAAATACATAACATCAAACATATCAATCCAAAAACATACTTTTTGTCTAATTAAACAACGAACTTTGATTTGACTTGGGTTGCACATGTCGGGATTTCAGAACTTTGATTGGACTTTTTGTATTATTGTGATTGATTTATTTATAATTAACATTGAATATGGACACATTTCGCGACTGGATAACTTTGCCGGCCCCTTCAATTTCACGTATTTGTACTGCTGTTTGTATCTTGGAGTAATGTCCTTCCTGATTATGCTTCTCAACTTGTATGACCTGGATGGACTGTATGGATTCAACAAAAAGTATGTTT
>OY744555.1:1402227-1450480 GCA_963556195.1 Sepiola atlantica | reverse complement strand
TAAACAAAAATTTTAGAATACCCTTTTTGGTAGTGAAATTCGGCTGTCGTCGTGTGCGTTTACGTGTGTGTAAGTTTGATATACATAAATATGTGTGGATATATTAGTCTGCTTTTGTTTAATTAATGAGAGAGAGGGGGAGTATATATATAGACATATGTGTATGTGTGTTCGTCTCTTGTAATGTGTGTGCTATTGTTGAAATATACGGCACAATCACGTTGACACACCGGTTCCCGTTAGATCACCGAAGAGCTTGGGCAGCGTCCGTCCATTATATTTGTTTTCATCGTACCAGCAAATACATGAAACAAATACACAAAACGAAGGCAATCTATTTGAAATAACATTTATTTACCGCAAACCCAAAAGGGTTCACTCGCAGTTAGACTGTGTGCATAAAAATGCGTAGATAGGACCAAGAAAGTCTGAAACGAATGCGTGTGGATGTCGGTGAAGAAGTTGAGAGAATATGTCTCACATACCTTGGGTTTTGTGCGTGCGTTAGATATACATGTTTTAAGCGAGGAAGAGAGAAAAATTTTTTTTTGAGTTTCAGCTTTTATAATGCCGATCTCAACGACCTCTAACGTGGCGAAAAGGAAGATAATTATATCTGAGCGCCATCTGGTGTATTTAGATGTCATTAAGTGTGTAGAATCAGTCGGTAATACTACAGAACTAACAAATATAATAAACGACTATTTGATTTTAGTCACCAGAGTTATAGAGAATGGTTCATACCGGAATACATCTGTATATATATAATAGTTAAATGAACTAATACATCTGTATATATATATAGTTTAATGAACTAATACATCTATATATATATAATAGTTAAATGAACTAATACATCTGTATATATATAATAGTTAAATGAACTAATACATCTGTATATATATAATAGTTAAATGAACTAATACATCTGTATATATATAATAGTTAAATGAACTAATACATCTGTATATATATAATTGTTAAATGAACTAATACATGTGTATATATATAATAGTTAAATGAACTAATACATCTGTATATATATAATAGTTAAATGAACTAATACATCTGTATATATATAATAGTTAAATGAACTAATACATCTGTATATATATCATAGTTAAATGAACTAGTACATCTGTATATATATAATAGTTTAATGAATTAATACATCTGTATATATATATAATAGTTGAATGAACTAATACATCTGTATATATATAATAGTTAAATGAACTAATACATCTGTATATATATAATAGTTTAATGAACTAATACATCTGTATCTATATAATAGTTAAATGAACTAATACATCTGTATATATATAATAGTTAAATGAACTAATACATCTGTATATATATAATAGTTAAATGAACTAATACATCTGTATATATATAATAGTTAAATGAACTAATACATCTGTATATATATAATAGTCAAATGAACTAATACATCTGTATATATATAATAGTTAACTGAACTAATACATCTGTAGATATATAATAGTTAAATGAACTAATACATCTGTATATATATAATAGTTTAATGAACTAATACATCTGTATATATATTATAGTTAAATGAACTAGTACATCTGTATATATATAATAGTTAAATGAACTAATACATCTGTATATATATAATAGTTAAATGAATTAATACATCTGTATATATATAATAGTTAAATGAACAAGTACATCTGTATATATATAATAGTTAAATGAACTAATACATCTGTATATATATATAATAGTTAAATGAACTAATACATCTGTATATATATAATAGTTAAATGAACTAATACATCTGTATATATATAATAGTTAAATGAACTAATACATCTGTATATATATAATTGTTAAATGAACTAATACATCTGTATATATATAATAGTTAAATGAACTAATACATCTGTATATATATAATTGTTAAATGAAATAGTACATCTGTATATATATAATACTTAAATGAACTAATACATCTGTATATATATAATACTTAAATGAACATATACATCTGTATATATATAATAGTTAAATGAACTAATACATCTGTATATATATAATAGTTAAATGAACTAATACATCTGTATATATATATAATAGTTAAATGAACTAATACATCTGTATATATATAATAGTTAAATGAACTAATACATCTGTATATATATAATAGTTAAATGAACTAGTACATCTGTATATATATAATAGTTAAATGAACTAATACATCTGTATATATATAATTGTTAAATGAACTAATACATCTGTATATATATAATAGTTAAATGAGTTAATACATCTGTATATATATAATAGTTAAATGAACTAATACATCTGTATATATATAATAGTTAAATGAACTAATACATCTGTATATATATTATAGTTAAATGAACTAGTACATCTGTATATATATAATAGTTAAATGAACTAATACATCTGTATATATATATAATAGTTAAATGAACTAATACATCTGTATATATATAATAGTTAAATGAACTAATACATCTGTATATATATATAATAGTTAAATGAACTAATACATCTGTATGTATATAATAGTTAAATGAACTAATACATCTGTATATATATAATAGTTAAATGAACTAATACATCTGTATATATATATAATAGTTAAATGAACTAATACATCTGTATATATATAATAGTTAAATGAACTAATACATCTGTATATATATAATAGTTAAATGAACTAATACATCCGTATATATATAATAGTTAAATGAACTAATACATCTGTATATATATAATAGTTAAATGAACTAATACATCTGTATATATAATAGTTAAATGAACTAATACATCTGTATATATATAATAGTTAAATGAACTAGTACATCTGTATATATATATAATAGTTAAATGAACTAGTACATCTGTATATATATAAAAGTTAAATGAACTAGTAATCTGTATATATATAAAAGTTAAATGAACTAATACATCTGTATATATATAATAGTTAAATGAACTAATACATCTGTATATATATAATAGTTAAATGAACTAGTACATCTGTATATATATAATAGTTAAATGAACTAATACATCTGTATATATATAATAGTTAAATGAACTAATACATCTGTATATATATAATAGTTAAATGAACTAATACATCTGTATATATATAATAGTTAAATGAACTAATACATCTGTATATATATAATAGTTAAATGAACTAATACATCTGTATATATATAATAGTTTAATGAACTAATACATCTGTATATATATATAATAGTTAAATGAACTAATACATCTGTATATATATATAATAGTTAAATGAATTAATACATCTGTATATATATAAAAGTTAAATGAACTAATACATCTGTATATATATAATAGTTTAATGAGATAATACATCTGTATATATATAATAGTTAAATGAACTAATACATCTGTATATATAATAGTTAAATGAACTAATACATCTATATATATATAATAGTTAAATGAGATAATACATCTGTATATATATAATAGTTAAATGAACTAATACATCTGTATATATATAATAGTTAAATGAACCAATACATCTGTATATATATATAATAGTTAAATAAACTAATACATTTGTATATATATAATAGTTAAATGAACTAATACATCTGTATATATAATAGTTAAATGAACTAGTACATCTGTATATATATAATAGTTTAATTAACTAATACATCTGTATATATATAATAGTTAAATGAACTAATACATTTGTATATATATAATAGTTAAATGAACTAATACATCTGTATATATATATAATAGTTAAATGAACTAATACATCTGTATATATATAATAGTTAAATAAACTAATACATCTGTATATATATAATAGTTTAATGAACTAATACATTTGTATATATATAATAGTTAAATGAACTAATACATCTGTATATATATATAATAGTTAAATGAATTAATACATCTGTATATATATATAATAGTTAAATGAACTAATACATCTGTATATATATATAATAGTTAAATGAACTAATACATCTGTATATATATATAATAGTTAAATTAACTAATACATCTGTATATATATAATAGTTAAATTAACTAATACATCTGTATATATATAATAGTTAAATGAACTAATACATCTGTGTATATATATAATAGTTAAATGAACTAATACATCTGTATATATATAATAGTTAAATTAACTAATACATCTGTATATATATAATAGTTAAATGAACTAATACATCTGTATATATATAATTGTTAAATGAACTAATACATCTGTATATATAATAGTTTAATGAACTAATACATCTGTATATATATAATAGTTAAATGAACTAATACATATGTCTATATATATAATAGTTAAATGAACTAGTACATCTGTATATATATAATAGTTAAATGAACTAATACATCTGTATATATAATAGTTTAATGAACTAATACATCTGTATATATATCTATATATAATAATTAAATGAACTGATGTAATCGGTGGTTGAGGCGGTGTTTTATAAATAAACAAAAAAGATAAATCACGTTTTGATATGAATAGAGTTTCGGTGAATGGGTGTAAAGATTAGGTTACTAAAGAATTATGAAAATTAAAGAAATAACCATTGAAATAGTAAAAAGCTATTGAAACCTCATATGTTATTTTCAATATTTGCAAAGTATATTTAATAAAATATCAACATTGATATGTAAGCCTTTTTATTTAGATTTCTGTAAAAAGATTTGTATCCCTTCGATTTGTTAAAAACAACAAACAAATACACGGATATATACGGACATACGTACGTAAATAGTGAAATGTCTTATGTTTGCTGTAAAGCAAATGAAAGTATCTTTTGGTCATGGGCGTGTGTATACAGAGCGTATTTGTTACACAGTGTTCTCGCGTGAATAGCATTCGACAAACAGGAGGCGTTTGAGGATAGAAAGAAACTAAGTATAGAGTTAGAGAGGGAAGCGAAGCGTATCGAAACTAGAAGACGCCAGGGTCAAGTTAGGCAGTTGATCTATCATTTCCGCATATGCAAATACTCGCGTAAACAGGAATGTCAGGAATGCGAATATAATGAATATTTCGAGAACAAAAGAAAATCAATAATTAGCGAAATGTCCATATCACTATGACAGAATAATCTTAATTTTTTTAAGGTATTGCATCATAAGCTTTTGGCATGACGCAATGGCTCTTCTTTTTGTTTGTTTGTATAATACAGGGTGGGCAAAAATAAGGGTCCTATTTTTAAAAAATACATAACTTTTTTATTTATTGATTTTTTTTAATTTTTTTTTTAGAATAAGTAAAGGACCCCTTCCGAAGCAAGCATGAGCCGTATTAGCCCTAAGGAACGTACCCTCATTTAGAAAACATTATTTTTGCTTAAAAAACTCAAAACAGTGTAAAAAAACAATACTTTAGTTTTTGTAAGTTTTAAGAAGTGTTTTTCGGCTAAAATTTGTTTTGTTTATTTCAAAAAATCTCGGAAGGGTCAGTCTACACACACATAAAGTTTGGTGAGTTTAACTTTTATTTTGTGGAAGTTATTCAAATTCAAGTTATTCAAATTTAAAGATAGGACACTTATTTTGGCCCACCCTGTATTAACTCGGTCCTGTGGTCGACAGTCATAAAACTGTTTTGTCATTGTCAATTCAGAAGCAATTTCGATGAGTAATGCATAGAAAGTAAAGTTTAGAAAACAGGTAACTAATCCTAACTCCCCCAAAAGGATGCAATTCTCTATCTGCATTTGGTTTAATCCACCGTTCAGCAAAAATGTCCATACGAATATTCTGAAAATATTCTTCAAAATTGTCGAGAACAACTTTAACGACCCACACAAATATAGTAAGCTATTTCTTTCTCTATGGTGCCAAACTTAGAACAACAGATAGTCATAACACGGAGTACTGCTGTCACATCTGAAGAGCTGTCGCTCTGAACACTTCATTGACTATACTATTCAAAATCGACTCCGAATTTTCTTTAATGGAACGCGCTCCAGACAAGGCATGAAGCCACTTGATGTAAGGAGCTAACAAGAAAAAATATGATCATCGCAAAAACGGGAGGTGACTATTGGCCTAAGTCTGGAAAAGACCAAGGTTATAGGTAGGAGGAAAACAGTCAGCAGGAAGAGAGTTCCACAAGCTTGCGGTTCTTGGAAAGAAGCTAGTGGAATAGGAAGCTGTATTACAATGAGGTATCAAAACGGCGAATTGATGGAGCTACACAGCTATTCCGAATTCACAATCGTAAACCGTCAGCAAGTAGGTTATTTTTCTTTTACCAGAAACAAAACGTTTAAAGCTTAATTTAAACAGTTTAAAACATAAATAAATGATTGCACACAAAAAAGTTTTACATTTTTTTTAATCTCTTTTTTCTTGATTCGAATTATTAGATGGTTTTGAGAAAAATTTTCATTTTTACTTTATATTTAATTTTCATCAAAAAAAATAATATCAATAAATTTTAATTATAAAATTTTACCTGCAAAAGATTTTATGTGACTTTTCGTTTTTAATTATAACCGTTTGATATTAAAGACACAATCTATACATATATATATATATATATATATATATATATATATATATATGGGGGGTCGAATCGCATGACCGGTAGTGAATAGTCCCATCTCTATGCTGATGAGTCCTGATTATACAGGACGAAATGTATAAGTACATAGATAATAAAAAGTAATATATATATATATATATATATATATATATATATATATATATATATAATAATAATAATAAAAAGTAATATATATATATATATATATATATATATATATATATATATATATATATATATATATATATATATATAAAAGGAGATTGTAGTTTGCTTGAAATATAAGTGCAGGTTAGTAGCCCGGTCTTTTATTGTTGTCTTTTGATAATGAAAGTTTTTCTTTCGAAAATTTAAGATTACCTTTTGCCGAACTTTTTATTTACCTGACAGTATTTACTATTCTGGTACTTAATCAGTTTTTCGTGAAATATTAATAAATCGTTTTCTCTTCTCGTTCATTTCTGTTCACCCTTTCAACCTTCCGGCAACTACTTCGCATTGCTAAAGCCTCGGACTATTGACCTGCACTTATATATATATATATATATATATATATATATATATATATATATATGATGGACTCTCCTTTCGATTTCGACGTATGAGTCGTGAATTTGTAATTGCAAGGGTTGCACAATCCTCAACAACCGCTCTCCTGAGTCGGCATTGCTTGGTTCCAATGGCAAGTAGTAATACAAGACGACTGGAAACAATGCCGAGATAAGCAGAGAGCACATAACTTCGGTGATCTAACGGGAACCGGTGTGTCAACGTGATTGTGCCGTGTATGTATGTATGTATATATATATATATTTATATATATATATATATATATATATATACGTATGTATATATATATATATATATATATATATATATATATATATATATATATATATACGTATGTATATATATATATATATATATATATATATATATACGTATGTATATATATATATATATATATACGTATGTATATATATATATATATGTATGTATATATATATATATATATATATATATATATATATATATATATATATATATATATAAATGTTTTGAGGTACAAAACTTATAAATGTATTTAAAAAGGCCCTTTCGGCTATCATCTTCTCAGGAGAAAATCGATAGTTTTTAATCAATAATATCGTCGAAAGAAAGAGCAATCGGGGAATTAAATGTGCCAAAATTAACGGCGGAGCGATTAAAAAATTGGCCAGCAAGTTGTGCCAGTAGCTATAAAATAGACCGTTTTGAGGTCTTGCATAGAGCAGATTCCAAGAACCATTTGAAAATATTGGAATCTGTCTCTATCGCTATTCGTAAACCTTCCTTGTGCCGGCAGAAGGAATTTGTCAGATCGCTAAATCTCTTTGGGGAACTTTTAACTCCCTCCCTTCTATTTTTTCCCCTAACGTACTGCTTTTTAATCGTTTTTTTTAACGAAATCATCAAATTCACGTCTTTTAATCGCTCCATCGTTAATTTTGGCACATTCAATTCCCCGTTTGCTCTTTCTTTCGACGATATTATTGATTAAAAACAATCGATTGTCTCCTGACGAGATGATAGTCGAAAGGGCCTTTGAGAGATTTCCGCGCATTCTTTTTAAATGCATATATATATATATATATATATATATATATATATATATATATATATATATATATATATATATAAAATAGTGTTAAAAACAAAATAGTGTTAGAAACAAACTAATATAATATCTGTAAAAAATAAATTGACTTACATGAGTGATTCTCCACTGAAAGACTTGGGACTATAAGATTTTTTTTGTTTTTTTAATATAGTTTTAATGGTGGAGAAACTTCCGAGACTATATATATATATATATATATATATATATATATATATATATATATATATATATATATATATATATATATATATATATATATATAGTGTGTGTGTGTGTGTGTTTTTTTTCAAAAGCTGGAGAAAGAGAATTTTTAAAAGACGTTGGAGAAACGCGCATAGAACATGGTATGGTGATGCCATCCAGCGTTGCTGAATTTAAAATCGCCAATGACTTCTTTGAACAATGCGAAAACCGTTCTATGCGCGTTTCTCCACCGTCTTTTCAAAATTCTCTTTTTTCTTTAGCTTTTTTGTTCATTTGCTTTTGACACCTGAGGATGATTCGACGAAGAATCGAAAACGTTCGTGAAACCTGTGAAACCTATGGAACATTTATTCAGTTTTTTTTTATTTTAATACAAAAAAGATTATTAGAAAAATAAAAAAAATAAAAAAGGTATGATTAAACAGACGAATTCTGTTATTTTTAACAATGTTTGCATATATATATATATATATATATATATATATATATATATATATATATATATATATATATATATATATATATATATATATATGAAGCAATCCAACAAAAGATATAAGCGTCAACTAATATCTTATAATTAGTGAAACATCCGGATAGAGCATTAATATTATAATATAAACTTTGATTTGACTTGGGTTGCACATGTCGGGATTTTGGAACTTTGACTGGACTTTTTGTATTATTTGATTTATTTATCATTAACATTGAATATGGACACATTTCGCGACTGGATAACTTTGCCGGTCCCTTCAATTTCACGTATATGGACTGCTGTTTATAACTTGGAGTAATGTCTTTCCTGATTATGCTTCTCAATTTGTATGACCTGGATGGACTGTATGGATTCAACAAAAAGTATGTTTTGGGTTGATATGTTTGATGTTATGTATTTTTATGTATTTGTGTATATAATTTTATATATTTTCAAAGCGTAATTTTATTACCTGTAGTAGTATAACTGCGGTAATGGTCCTCTGAAGAGAAGAATTATCTTTGAAAACTCATGAGCTAAGGACTTAAGGATACTTTGCTTGAACTTTGAATTCTAATAAAATTTGATTGACACCTTATTTTATTACTTCATTTTATATTATAATATATATATATATATATATATTATAATTTGTATTATTCTTTAAATTCCCGAAACAGTTTTTCATGGTAAACAACTGATGATCCCTTAAAATAGTGTTAGAAACTAACTAATATAATAACTGTAAAAAATAAATTGACTTACATGAGTGATTTTCCACTGGAAGACTTGAGACTATAAGTTTTTTTTTTTGTTTTTTTTTCTTTATATTTTTTTTTTATATAGTTTTAATGGTTGAGAAACTTCCGGGACTCTCTCTCTCTCTCTCTCTCTATATATATATATATATATATATATATATATATATATATATATATATATATATATATATATATATATATATATATCTGTTTGGAAGTATAAAATTTATAACTACTTTTGAAAATAATTCGCGTAACATTTTCTTGAGCTCTTTCGACTGTCATCTCATCATGAGAACCCGATTGTATAAATGACCCAATAATATTAACGAAAATAAAGAGCACAAAGGGAAATTAAGTGCCAAGGATTACCGATATGTCTTACGGTCCATGCTAACTGTAATGGTGTAATAGTGATCTACCCTATTTCGGGAGTAGATGGACTCTTCCAGAGACTATGAATAGAGTTAGGACAAAGTGTTGTAGACGTCGCCGGCGCCATTTTTTTTTTGGGGGGGGGGGCGACTAGCGACTTTGACAGACATACAAGTCGACGTTTTGATCTTGACAATCGCCCTTTCGGTGGTCTTTTATCTGTCACCCGGAGGTATTAATCCTGGGTAGTTCTAAGAGGTCCACCCTCCCAGGCCTTGCCTTCCCCCCTTTGGGGTGGAGTAAGTTTATTGCTTAGCGCCTGAGGCGCTCCGACCGGCAAATGCTGGCGAGATGCCCATGCAATTTTTTTAAAGCCAGAGTGTTCCTTCTTTAGGTGCGCTGGCTTTACTCTCCCCAGCTTCTATCCTTGTACCACACCTTCCTGCAGTGGGAGGGGGAGTAAATCGCATCGCGTCATTAGTGGCAGTCATAGCCACAGTATCGGACGCAGACTTTCTGTAACATACAATTCTGTACTTCTGTAAATACACTTTTGTAAATATACCACCGTGTTGTCTTATTTATAATCGGCCCTTCAAAATAGGATCTTATAAACATTCTCATGATTCTAATATTCGGGTTTCGAATATTTTGTTGATATTTAAAGTGATTCTTTCGTAAGATTTTCGAATTCTTATTACTAATAATTATTATTACTAATAATTAGTATTACTAGTAATTATTATTATTAATAATTAGTATTACTAGTAATTATTATTATTAATAATTAGTATTACTAGTAATTATTATTATTAATAATTAGTATTACTAGTAATTATTATTATTAATAATTAGTATTACTAGAAATTATTATTATTAATAATTAGTATTACTAGTAATTATTATTATTAATAATTAGTATTACTAGAAATTATTATTATTAATAATTAGTATTACTAGTAATTATTATTATTAATAATTAGTATTACTAGTAATTATTATTATTAATAATTAGTATTACTAGTAATTATTATTATTAATAATTAGTATTACTAGTAATTATTATTATTAATAATTAGTATTACTAGAAATTATTATTATTAATAATTAGTATTACTAGAAATTATTATTATTAATAATTAGTATTACTAGTAATTATTATTATTAATAATTAGTATTACTAATAATTATTATTACTAATAATTAGTATTACTAGTAATTATTATTATTAATAATTAGTATTACTAGTAATTATTATTATTAATAATTAGTATTACTAGTAATTATTATTATTAATAATTAGTATTACTAGTAATTATTATTATTAATAATTAGTATTACTAGTAATTATTATTATTAATAATTAGTATTACTAGTAATTATTATTATTAATAATTAGTATTACTAGTAATTATTATTATTAATAATTAGTATTACTAGTAATTATTATTACTAATAATTAGTATTACTAGTAATTATTATTATTAATAATTAGTATTACTAGTAATTATTATTATTAATAATTAGTATTACTAGTAATTATTATTATTAATAATTAGTATTACTAGTAATTATTATTATTAATAATTAGTATTACTAGTAATTATTATTATAATTAATTAGTATTACTAGTAATTATTATTATTAATAATTAGTATTACTAGTAATTATTATTATTAATAATTAGTATTACTAGTAATTATTATTATTAATAATTAGTATTACTAGTAATTATTATTATTAATAATTAGTATTACTAGTAATTATTATTATTAATAATTAGTATTACTAGTAATTATTATTATTAATAATTAGTATTACTAGTAATTATTATTATTAATAATTAGTATTACTAGTAATTATTATTATTAATAATTAGTATTACTAGTAATTATTATTATTAATAATTAGTATTACTAGTAATTATTATTATTAATAATTAGTATTACTAGAAATTATTATTATTAATAATTAGTATTACTAGTAATTATTATTATTAATAATTAGTATTACTAGAAATTATTATTATTAATAATTAGTATTACTAACAATTAGTATAACTAGTAATACTATTCTTGAATCTCGAAAATAGTAAGGGTCTTCCAAATTCTTATACTTTTTGAAATATAAATAAATAAGAAAACATAGTTTTCAGAAGACAGAAAGAAACTAATGGTTATTTATTTTATCGTTCAGAACTTTTGAAGTAAGGATTTATCATTTGTATTATTTGTATTATTTTAATATTTGTGTTATGGTTCAGAACTTTTGAAGTAAGGATTTATAATTTGTATTATTTGTATTATTTGGATATTTGTGTTATGGTTCAGAACTTTTGAAGTAAGGATTTATAATTTGTATTATTTGTATTATTTGGATATTTGTGTTATGGTTCAGAACTTTTGAAGTAAGGATTTATAATTTGTATTATTTGTATTATTTGGATATTTGTGTCATGGTTCAGAACTTTTGAAGTAACGATTTATAATTTGTATTATTTGTATTATTTGGATATTTGTGTTATGGTTCAGAACTTTTGAAGAAGGATTTATAATTTGTATTATTTGTATTATTTGGATATTTGTGTTATGGTTCAGAACTTTTGAAGTAAGGATTTATAATTTGTATTATTTGTATTATTTAGATATTTGTGTTATGGTTCAGAACTTTTTAAGTAAGGATTTAGAATTTGTATAATTTGTATTATTTGGATATTTGTGTCATGGTTCAGAACTTTTAAAGTAAGGATTTATAATTTGTATTATTTGTATTATTTGGATATTTGTGTTATGGTTCAGAACTTTTTAAGTAAGGATTTATAATTTGTATTATTTGTATTATTTGGATATTTGTGTTATGGTTCAGAACTTTTGAAGTAAGGATTTATAATTTGTATTATTTGTATTATTTGGATATTTGTGTCATGGTTCAGAACTTTTAAAGTAAGGATTTATAATTTGTATTATTTGTATTATTTGGATATTTGTGTTATGGTTCAGAACTTTTGAAGAAGGATTTATAATTTGTATTATTTGTATTATTTGGATATTTGTGTTATGGTTCAGAACTTTTTAAGTAAGGATTTATAATTTGTATTATTTGTATTATTTGGATATTTGTGTTATGGTTCAGAACTTTTGAAGTAAGGATTTATAATTTGTATTATTTGTATTATTTGGATATTTGTGTTATGGTTCAGAACTTTTCAAGTAAGGATTTATAATTTGTATTATTTGTATTATTTGGATATTTGTGTTATGGTTCAGAACTTTTGAAGAAGGATTTATAATTTGTATTATTTGTATTATTTGGATATTTGTGTTATGGTTCAGAACTTTTTAAGTAAGGATTTATAATTTGTATTATTTGTATTATTTGGATATTTGTGTTATGGTTCAGAACTTTTGAAGTAAGGATTTATAATTTGTATTATTTGTATTATTTGGATATTTGTGTCATGGTTCAGAACTTTTAAAGTAAGGATTTATAATTTGTATTATTTGGATATTTGAGTCATGGTTCAGAACTTTTGAAGAAAGTATTTATAATTTGTATTATTTGTATTATTTGGATATTTGTGTTATAGTTCAGAACATTTGAAGTAAGGATTTATAATTTGTATTATTTGTATTATTTTGATATTTGTGTTATGGTTCAGAACTTTTGAAGTAAGGATTTATAAATTGAATTATTTGTATATTTGGATATTTGTGTTATGGTTCAGAACTTTTAAAGTAAGGATTTATAATTTGTATTATTTGTATTATTTGGATATTTGTGTTATGGTTCAGAACTTTTAAAGTAAGGATTTATAATTTGTATTATTTGTATTATTTGGATATTTGTGTTATGGTTCAGAACTTTTAAAGTAAGGATTTATAATTTGTATTATTTGTATTATTTGGATATTTGTGTTATGGTTAAGAACTTTTGAAGTAAGGATTTATAATTTGTATTATTTTGATATTTGTGTTATAGTTCAGAACTTTTGAAGTAAGGATTTATAATTTGAATGATTTGTATTATTTTGATATTTGTGTTATGGTTCAGAACTTTTGAAGTAAGGATTTATAATTTGAATGATTTGTATTATTTTGATATTTGTGTTATGGTTAAGAACTTTTGAAGTAAGGATTTATAATTTGTATTATTTGTATTATTTGGATATTTGTGTTATAGTTCAGAACTTTTGAATTAAGGATTTATAATTTGTATTATTTTTATTATTTGGATATTTGTGTTATAGTTCAGAACTTTTGAAGTAAGGATTTATAATTTGTATTATTTGTATTATTTGGATATTTGTGTTATGGTTCAGAACTTTTAAAATAAGGATTTATAATTTGTATTATTTGTATTATTTTGATATTTGTGTTATAGTTCAGAACTTTTAAAGTAAGGATTTATAATTGGTATTATTTGTATTATTTGGATATTTGTGTTATAGTTCAGAACTTTTGAAGTAAGGATTTATAATTTGTATTATTTGTATTATTTGGATATTTGTGTTATAGTTCAGAACTTTTGAAGTAAGGATTTATAATTTGTATTATTTGTATTATTTGGATATTTGTGTTATAGTTCAGAACTTTTGAAGTAAGGATTTATAATTTGTATAATTTGTATTATTTTGATATTTGTGTTATAGTTCAGAACTTTTAAAGTAAGGATTTATAATTTGTATTATTTGAATTATTTGGATATTTGTGTTATGGTTCAGAACTTTTGAAGAAGGATTTATAATTGGTATTATTTGTATTATTTGGATATTTGTGTTATGGTTCAGAACTTTTGAAGTAAGGATTTATAATTTGTATTATTTGTATTATTTGGATATTTGTGTTATGGTTCAGAACTTTTGAAGTAAGGATTTATAATTTGTATTATTTGTATTATTTGGATATTTGTGTTATGGTTCAGAACTTTTAAAGTAAGGATTTATAATTTGTATTATTTGTATTATTTGGATATTTGTGTTATGGTTCAGAACTTTTGAAGTAAGGATTTATAATTTGTATTATTTGTATTATTTGGATATTTGTGTTATGGTTAAGAACTTTTGAAGTAAGGATTTATAATTTGTATTATTTTGATATTTGTGTTATAGTTAAGAACTTTTGAAGTAAGGATTTATAATTTGAATGATTTGTATTATTTTGATATTTGTGTTATGGTTCAGAACTTTTGAAGTAAGGATTTATAATTTGAATGATTTGTATTATTTGGATATTTGTGTTATGGTTAAGAACTTTTGAAGTAAGGATTTATAATTTGTATTATTTGTATTATTTGGATATTTGTGTTATAGTTCAGAACTTTTGAATTAAGGATTTATAATTTGTATTATTTGTATTATTTGGATATTTGTGTTATAGTTCAGAACTTTTGAAGTAAGGATTTATAATTTGTATTATTTGTATTATTTGGATATTTGTGTTATGGTTCAGAACTTTTAAAATAAGGATTTATAATTTGTATTATTTGTATTATTTGGATATTTGTGTTATAGTTCAGAACTTTTAAAGTAAGGATTTATAATTGGTATTATTTGTATTATTTGGATATTTGTGTTATAGTTCAGAACTTTTGAAGTAAGGATTTATAATTTGTATTATTTGTATTATTTGGATATTTGTGTCATAGTTCAGAACTTTTGAAGTAAGGATTTATAATTTGTATTATTTGTATTATTTGGATATTTGTGTCATGGTTCAGAACTTTTGAAGTAACGATTTATAATTTGTATTATTTGTATTATTTGGATATTTGTGTTATGGTTCAGAACTTTTGAAGAAGGATTTATAATTTGTATTATTTGTATTATTTGGATATTTGTGTTATGGTTCAGAACTTTTGAAGTAAGGATTTATAATTTGTATTATTTGTATTATTTGGATATTTTTGTTATAGTTCAGAACTTTTAAAGTAAGGATTTATAATTTGTATTATTTTTATTATTTGGATATTTGTGTTATAGTTTAGAACTTTTGAAGTAAGGATTTATAATTTGTATTATTTGTATTATTTGGATATTTGTGTTATAGTTCAGAACTTTTGAAGTAAGGATTTATAATTTGTATAATTTGTATTATTTTGATATTTGTGTTATAGTTCAGAACTTTTAAAGTAAGGATTTATAATTTTTATTATTTGTATTATTTGGATATTTGTGTTATGGTTCAGAACTTTTGAAGTAAGAATTTATAATTTGTATTATTTGTATTATTTGGATATTTGTGTTATAGTTCAGAACTTTTGAAGTAAGAATTTATAATTTGTATAATTTGTATTATTTTGATATTTGTGTTATAGTTAAGAACTTTTAAAGTAAGGATTTATAATTTGTATTATTTGTATTATTTGGATATTTGTGTCATGGTTCAGAACTTTTGAAGTAAGGATTTATAATTTGTATTATTTTTATTATTTGGATATTTGTGTTATAGTTCAGAACTTTTGAAGTAAGGATTTATAATTTAGATTATTTGTATTATTTGCATATTTGTGTTATGGTTCAGAACTTTTAAAGTAAGGATTTATAATTTGTATTATTTTTATTATTTGGATATTTGTGTTATGGTTCAGAACTTTTAAAGTAAGGATTTATAATTTGTATTATTTGTATTATTTGGATATTTGTGTTATGGTTCAGAACTTTTGAAGTAAGGATTTATAATTTGTATTATTTTTATTATTTGGATATTTGTGTTATGGTTCAGAACTTTTAAAGTAAGGATTTATAATTTGTATTATTTTTATTATTTGGATATTTGTGTTATAGTTCAGAACTTTTAAAGTAAGGATTTATAATTTGTATTATTTGTATTATTTGGATATTTGTGTTATAGTTCAGAACTTTTAAAGTAAGGATTTATAATTTGTATTATTTGTATTATTTGGATGATTGTGTTATAGTTCAGAACTTTTAAAGTAAGGATTTATAATTTGTATTATTTGTATTATTTAGATAATTGTGTTATGGTTCATAACTTTTAAAGTAAGGATTTATAATTTGTATTATTTTTATTATTTGGATATTTGTGTTATAGTTCAGAACTTTTGAAGTAAAGATTAATAATTTGTATTATTTGTATTATTTGGATATTTGTGTTATGGTTCAGAACTTTTAAAGTAAGGATTTATAATTTGTATTATTTGTATTATTTGGATATTTGTGTTATAGTTCAGAACTTTTAAAGTAAGTATTTATAATTTGTATTATTTTTATTATTTGGATATTTGTGTTATAGTTCAGAACTTTTAAAGTAAGGATTTATAATTTGTATTATTTGTATTATTTGGATATTCGTGTTATAGTTCAGAACTTTTAAAGTAAGGATTTATAATTTGTATTATTTGTATTATTTGGATATTTGTGTTATAGTTCAGAACTTTTGAAGTAAGGATTTATAATTTGTATTATTTGTATTATTTGGATATTTGTGTTATAGTTAAGAACTTTTAAAGTAAGGATTTATAATTTGTATTATTTGTATTATTTGGATATTTGTGTTATGGTTCAGAACTTTTGAAGTAAGGATTTATAATTTGTATTATTTGTATTATTTGGATATTTGTGTTATAGTTCAGAACTTTTGAAGTAAGGATTTATAATTTAGATTATTTGTATTATTTGGATATTTGTGTTATGGTTCAGAACTTTTAAAGTAAGGATTTATAATTTGTATTAATGTTATTATTTGGATATTTGTGTTATGGTGCAGAACTTTTAAAGTAAAGATTTATAATTTGTATTATTTGTATTATTTCGATATTTGTGTTATGGTTCAGAACTTTTGAAGTAAGGATTTATAATTTGTATTATTTGTATTATTTGGATATTTGTGTTATAGTTCAGAACTTTTAAAGTAAGGATTTATAATTTGTATTATTTGTATTATTTGGATATTTGTGTTATAGTTCAGAACTTTTAAAGTAAGGATTTATAATTTGTATTATTTGTATTATTTAGATATTTGTGTAAGGGTTCATAACTTTTAAAGTAAGGATTTATAATTTGTATTATTTTTATTATTTGGATATTTGTGTTATAGTTTAGAACTTTTGAAGTAAGGATTTATAATTTGTATTATTTGTATTATTTGGATATTTGTGTTATAGTTCAGAACTTTTGAAGTAAGGATTTATAATTTGTATAATTTGTATTATTTTGATATTTGTGTTATAGTTCAGAACTTTTAAAGTAAGGATTTATAATTTTTATTATTTGTATTATTTGGATATTTGTGTTATGGTTCAGAACTTTTGAAGTAAGAATTTATAATTTGTATTATTTGTATTATTTGGATATTTGTGTTATAGTTCAGAACTTTTGAAGTAAGGATTTATAATTTGTATAATTTGTATTATTTTGATATTTGTGTTATAGTTAAGAACTTTTAAAGTAAGGATTTATAATTTGTATTATTTGTATTATTTGGATATTTGTGTCATGGTTCAGAACTTTTGAAGTAAGGATTTATAATTTGTATTATTTTTATTATTTGGATATTTGTGTTATAGTTCAGAACTTTTGAAGTAAGGATTTATAATTTAGATTATTTGTATTATTTGCATATTTGTGTTATGGTTCAGAACTTTTAAAGTAAGGATTTATAATTTGTATTATTTTTATTATTTGGATATTTGTGTTATGGTTCAGAACTTTTAAAGTAAGGATTTATAATTTGTATTATTTGTATTATTTGGATATTTGTGTTATGGTTCAGAACTTTTGAAGTAAGGATTTATAATTTGTATTATTTTTATTATTTGGATATTTGTGTTATGGTTAAGAACTTTTAAAGTAAGGATTTATAATTTGTATTATTTTTATTATTTGGATATTTGTGTTATAGTTCAGAACTTTTAAAGTAAGGATTTATAATTTGTATTATTTGTATTATTTGGATATTTGTGTTATAGTTCAGAACTTCTAAAGTAAGGATTTATAATTTGTATTATTTGTATTATTTGGATATTTGTGTTATAGTTCAGAACTTTTAAAGTAAGGATTTATAATTTGTATTATTTGTATTATTTAGATAATTGTGTTATGGTTCATAACTTTTAAAGTAAGGATTTATAATTTGTATTATTTTTATTATTTGGATATTTGTGTTATAGTTCAGAACTTTTGAAGTAAAGATTAATAATTTGTACTATTTGTATTATTTGGATATTTGTGTTATGGTTCAGTACTTTTAAAGTAAGGATTTATAATTTGTATTATTTGTATTATTTGGATATTTGTGTTATAGTTCAGAACTTTTAAAGTAAGTATTTATAATTTGTATTATTTTTATTATTTGGATATTTGTGTTATAGTTCAGAACTTTTAAAGTAAGGATTTATAATTTGTATCATTTGTATTATTTGGATATTTGTGTTATAGTTCAGAACTTTTAAAGTAAGGATTTATAATTTGTATTATTTGTATTATTTGGATATTTGTGTTATAGTTCAGAACTTTTGAAGTAAGGATTTATAATTTGTATTATTTGTATTATTTGGATATTTGTGTTATAGTTAAGAACTTTTAAAGTAAGGATTTATAATTTGTATTATTTGTATTATTTGGATATTTGTGTTATGGTTCAGAACTTTTGAAGTAAGGATTTATAATTTGTATTATTTGTATTATTTGGATATTTGTGTTATAGTTCAGAACTTTTGAAGTAAGGATTTATAATTTAGATTATTTGTATTATTTGGATATTTGTGTTATGGTTCAGAACTTTTAAAGTAAGGATTTATAATTTGTATTAATTTTATTATTTGGATATTTGTGTTATGGTTCAGAACTTTTAAAGTAAGGATTTATAATTTGTATTATTTGTATTATTTCGATATTTGTGTTATGGTTCAGAACTTTTAATGTAAGGATTTATAATTTGTATTATTTTTATTATTTAGATATTTGTGTTATGGTTCAGAACTTTTAAAGTAAGGATTTATAATTTGTATTATTTTTATTATTTGGATATTTGTGTTATAGTTCAGAACTTTTAAAGTAAGGATTTATAATTTGTATTATTTGTATTATTTGGATATTTGTGTTATAGTTCAGAACTTTTGAAGTAAGGATTTATAATTTGTATTATTTGTATTATTTGGATATTTGTGTTATAGTTCAGAACTTTTAAAGTAAGGATTTATAATTTGTATTATTTGTATTATTTGGATATTTGTGTTATGGTTCAGAACTTTTGAAGTAAGGATTTATAATTTGTATTATTTTTATTATTTGGATATTTGTGTTATAGTTCAGAACTTTTGAAGTAAGGATTTATTATTTGTATTATTTGTATTATTTGGATATTTGTGTTATGGTTCAGAACTTTTGAAGTAAGGATTTATAATTTGTATTATTTGTATTATTTGGATATTTGTGTTATAGTTCAGAACTTTTAAAGTAAGGATTTATAATTTGTATTATTTGTATTATTTTGATATTTGTGTTATGGTTCAGAACTTTTGAAGTAAGGATTTATAATTTGTATTATTTGTATTATTTGGATATTTGTGTTATAGTTCAGAACTTTTTAAATAAGGATTTATAATTTGTATTATTTGTATTATTTGGATATTTGTGTTATTGTTCAGAACTTTTGAAGTAAGGATTTATAATTTGAATTATTTGGATGATTTGGATATTTGTGTTATGGTTCAGAACTTTTAAAGTAGGGATTTATTATTTGTATTATTTGTATTATTTTGATATTTGTGCTATGGTACAGAACTTTTGAAGTAAAGATTAATAATTTTTATTATTTGTATTATTTGGATATTTGTGTTATGGTTCAGAACTTTTGAAGTAAGGATTTATAATTTGTATTATTTGTATTATTTGGATATTTGTGTCATGGTTCAGAACTTTTGAAGTAAAGATTTATAATTTGTATTATTCGTATTATTTTGATATTTGTGTTATGGTTCAGAACTTTTGAAGTAAGGATTTATAATTTGTATTATTTGTATTATTTTGATATTTGTGTTATGGTTCAGTACTTTTAAAGTAAGGATTCATCATTTGTATTATTTGTATTATTTGGATATTTGTGTTATGGTTCAGAACTTTTAAAGTAAGGATTTATAATTTGTATTATTTGTATTATTTGGATATTTGTGTTATGGTTCAGAACGTTTGAAGTAAGGATTTATAATTTGAATTATTTGTATTATTTGGATATTTGTGTTATGGTTCAGAACTTTTGAAGTAAGGATTTATAATTTGTATTATTTGTATTATTTTGATATTTGTGTTATGATTCAGCACTTTTGAAGTAAGGATTTATAATTTGTATTATTTGTATTATTTTGATATTTGTGTTATGGTTCAGAACTTTTGAAGTAAGGATTTATAATTTGTATTATTTGTATTATTTGGATATTTGTGTTATAGTTCAGAACTTTTGAAGTATAGATTTATAATTTGTATTATTTGTATTATTTTGATATTTGTGTTATGGTTCAGAACGTTTGAAGTAAGGATTTATAATTTGAATTATTTGTATTATTTAGATATTTGTGTTATGGTTCAGAACTTTTTAAGTAAGGATTTATAATTTGTATTATTTGTATTATTTGGATATTTGTGTTATAGTTCAGAACTTTTGAAGTAAGGATTTATAATTTGTATTATTTGTATTATTTGTATTATTTGTGTTATAGTTCAGAACTTTTGAAGTAAGTATTTATAATTTGTATTAGTTGTATCAGTTGGATATTTGTGTTATTGTTCAGATCTTTTGAAGTAAGGATTTATAATTTGTATTATTTGTATTATTTGGATATTTGTGTTATTGTTCAGATCTTTTGAAGTAAATATTTATAATTTGTATTATTTGTATTATTTAGATATTTGTGTTATAGTTCACAACTTTTGAAGTAAGGATTTATAATTTGTATTATTTGTATTATTTAGATATTTGTGTTATGGTTCAGAACTTTTGAAGTAAGGATTTATAATTTGTATTATTTGTATTATTTGGATATTTGTTTTATGGTTCATCACTTTTGAAGTAAGGATTTATAATTTGTATTATTTTTATTATTTGGATATTTGTTTTATGGTTCATCACTTTTGAAGTAAGGATTTATAATTTGTATTATTTGTATTAGTCGGATATTTGTGTTATGGTTCAGAACTTTTGAAGTAAGGATTTATAATTTGTATTATTTGTATTATTTTGATATTTGTGTTATGGTTCAGAACTTTTGAAGTAAGGATTTATAATTTGTATTATTTGTATTAGTCGGATATTTGTGTTATGGTTCAGAACTTTTGAAGTAAGGATTTATAATTTGTATTATTTGTATTATTTAGATATTTGTGTTATGGTTCAAAACTTTTGAAGTAAGGATTTATCATTTGTATTATTTGTATTATTTGGATATTTGTGTTATTGTTCAGATCTTTTGAAGTAAGGATTTATAATTTGTATTATTTGTATTATTTTGATATTTTTGTTATTGTTCAGAATTTTGAAGTAAAGAGTTATAATTTGTATTATTTGTATTATTTGGATATTTGTGTTATTGTTCAGATCTTTTGAAGTAAGGATTTATAATTTGTATTATTTGTATTATTTGGATATTTGTGTTATTGTTCAGATCTTTTGAAGTAAGGATTTATAATTTGTATTATTTGTATTATTTGGATATTTGTGTTATTGTTCAGATCTTGTGAAGTAAGGATTTATAATTTGTATTATTTGGATTATTTGGATATTTGTGTTATGGTTCAGAACTTTTGAAATAAAGATTTATAATTTGTATTATTTGTATGATTTGGATATTTGTGTTATGGTTCAGAACTTTTGAAGTAAAGATTTATAATTTGTATTATTTGTATTATTTGGATATTTGTGTTATGGTTCAGAACTTTTGAAGTAAGGATTTATAATTTGAATTATTTGTATTATTTGGATATTTGTGTTATAGTTCAGAACTTTTGAAGTAAGGATTTATAATTTGAATTATTTGTATTATTTGGATATTTGTGTTATAGTTCAGAACTTTTGAAGTAAGGATTTATAATTTGAATTATTTGTATTATTTGGATATTTGTGTTATAGTTCAGAACTTTTGAAGTAAGGATTTATAATTTGTATTATTTGTATTATTTGGATATTTGTGTTATGGTTCAGAACTTTGGAAGTAAGGATTTATAATGTGTATTATTTGTATTATTTTGATATTTGTGTCATGGTTCAGAACTTTTGAAGTAAGGATTTATGATTTGAATTATTTGTATTATTTTGATATTTGTGTTATAGTTCAGAACTTTTGAAGTAAGGATTTATAATTTGTATTATTTGTATTATTTGGATATTTGTGTTATGGTTCAGAACTTTTGAAGTAAGGATTTATAATTTGAATTATTTGTATTATTTTGATATTTGTGTCATGGTTCAGAACTTTTAAAGTAAGGCTTTATAATTTGTATTATTTGTATTATTTTGATATTTGTGTTATGGTTCAGAACTTTTAAAGTAAGGATTTATAATTTGTATTATTTGTATTATTTGGATATTTGTGTTATGGTTCAGAACTTTTGAAGTAAGGATTTATAATTTGTATTATTTGTATTATTTAGATATTTGTGTCATGGTTCAGAACTTTTGAAGTAAGGATTTATAATTTGTATTATTTGTATTATTTTGATATTTGTGTTATGGTTCAGAACTTTTAAAGTAAGGATTTATAATTTGAATTATTTGTATTATTTGGATATTTGTGTTATGGTTCAGAACTTTTGAAGTAAGGATTTATAATTTGTATTATTTGTATTATTTGGATATTTGTGTTATGGTTCAGAACTTTTGAAGTAAGGATTTATAATTTGTATTATTTGTATTATTTAGATATTTGTGTCATGGTTCAGAACTTTTGAAGTAAGGATTTATAATTTGTATTATTTGTATTATTTTGATATTTGTGTTATGGTTCAGAACTTTTAAAGTAAGGATTTATAATTTGAATTATTTGTATTATTTTGATATTTGTGTTATAGTTCAGAACTTTTAAAGTAAGGATTTATAATTTGTATTATTTGTATTATTTGGATATTTGTGTTATAGTTCAGAACTTTTAAAGTAAGGCTTTATAATTTGTATAATTTGTATTATTTTGATATTTGTGTTATAGTTCAGAACTTTTGAAGTAAGAATTTATAATTTGTATTATTTGTATTATTTTGGATATTTCTGTTATGGTTCAGAACTTTTGAAGTAAGGATTTATAATTTTTATTATTTGTATTATTTTGATATTTGTGTTATGGTTCAGAACTTGTAGAGTAAGGATTTATAATTTGTATTATTTGTATTATTTTGATATTTGTGTTATAGTTCAGAACTTTTGAAGTAAAGATTTATAATTTGTATTATTTGTATTATTTGGATATTTGTGTCATGGTTCAGAACTTTTGAAGTAAGGATTTATAATGTGTATTATTTGTATTATTTTGATATTTGTGTCATGGTTCAGAACTTTTGAAGTAAGGATTTATAATTTGAATTATTTGTATTATTTTGATATTTGTGTTATAGTTCAGAACTTTTGAAGTAAGGATTTATAATTTGTATTATTTGTATTATTTGGATATTTGTGTTATAGTTCAGAACTTTTAAAGTAAGGATTAATAATTTTTATTATTTGTATTATTTGGATATTTGTGTCATGGTTCAGAACTTTTGAAGTAAGGATTTATAATGTGTATTATTTGTATTATTTTGATATTTGTGTTATAGTTCAGAACTTTTAAAGTAAGGATTTATAATTGGTATTATTTGTATTATTTAGATATTTGTGTCATGGTTCAGAACTTTTGAAGTAAGGATTTATAATTTGTATTATTTGTATTATTTTGATATTTGTGTTATGGTTCAGAACTTTTAAAGTAAGGATTTATAATTTGAATTATTTGTATTATTTTGATATTTGTGTTATAGTTCAGAACTTTTAAAGTAAGGATTTATAATTTGTATTATTTGTATTATTTGGATATTTGTGTTATAGTTCAGAACTTTTAAAGTAAGGCTTTATAATTTGTATAATTTGTATTATTTTGATATTTGTGTTATAGTTCAGAACTTTTGAAGTAAGAATTTATAATTTGTATTATTTGTATTATTTTGGATATTTCTGTTATGGTTCAGAACTTTTGAAGTAAGGATTTATAATTTTTATTATTTGTATTATTTTGATATTTGTGTTATGGTTCAGAACTTGTAGAGTAAGGATTTATAATTTGTATTATTTGTATTATTTTGATATTTGTGTTATAGTTCAGAACTTTTGAAGTAAAGATTTATAATTTGTATTATTTGTATTATTTGGATATTTGTGTCATGGTTCAGAACTTTTGAAGTAAGGATTTATAATGTGTATTATTTGTATTATTTTGATATTTGTGTCATGGTTCAGAACTTTTGAAGTAAGGATTTATAATTTGTATTATTTGTATTATTTGGGTATTTGCGTTATAGTTCAGAACTTTTGAAGTAAGGATTTATAATTTGAATTATTTGTATTATTTGGATATTTGTGTTATAGTTCAGAACTTTTGAAGTAAGGATTTATAATTTGTATTATTTGTATTATTTGGATATTTGTGTCATGGTTTAGAACGTTTGAAGTAAGGATTTATAATTTGTATTATTTGGATTATTTTGATATTTGTGTTATAGTTCAGAACTTTTGAAGTAAGAATTTATAATTTGTATTATTTGTATTATTTTGATATTTGTGTTATGGTTCAGAACTTTTGAAGTAAGGATTTATAATTTGAATTATTTGTATTATTTGGATATTTGTGTTATAGTTCAGAACTTTTGAAGTAAGGATTTATAATTTGAATTATTTGTATTATTTGGATATTTGTGTTATAGTTCAGAACTTTTGAAGTAAGGATTTATAATTTGAATTATTTGTATTATTTGGATATTTGTGTTATAGTTCAGAACTTTTGAAGTAAGGATTTATAATTTGTATTATTTGTATTATTTGGATATTTGTGTTATGGTTCAGAACTTTTGAAGTAAGGATTTATAATGTGTATTATTTGTATTATTTTGATATTTGTGTCATGGTTCAGAACTTTTGAAGTAAGGATTTATAATTTGAATTATTTGTATTATTTTGATATTTGTGTTATAGTTCAGAACTTTTGAAGTAAGGATTTATAATTTGTATTATTTGTATTATTTGGATATTTGTGTTATGGTTCAGAACTTTTGAAGTAAGGATTTATAATTTGTATTATTTGTATTATTTGGGTATTTGCGTTATAGTTCAGAACTTTTGAAGTAAGGATTTATAATTTGAATGATTTGTCTTATTTGGATATTTGTGTTATAGTTCAGAACTTTTTAAGTAAGGATTAATAATTTGTATTATTTGTATTATTTGGATATTTGTGTTATGGTTTAGAACTTTTGAAGTAAGGATTTATAATTTGTATTATTTGGATTATTTTGATATTTGTGTTATAGTTCAGAACTTTTGAAGTAAGAATTTATAATTTGTATTATTTGTATTATTTTGATATTTGTGTTATGGTTCAGAACTTTTGAAGTAAGAATTTATAATTTGTATTATTTGTATTATTTGTATTATTTGTGTTATGGTTCAGAACTTTTGAAGTAAGGATTTATTATTTGTATTATTTGTATTATTTTTATATTTGTGTTATGGTTCAGAACTTTTGAAGTAAGCATTTATAATTTGTATTATTTGTATTATTTGTATTATTTGTGTTATAGTTCAGAACTTTTGAAGTAAGTATTTATAATTTGTATTAGTTGTATTAGTTGGATATTTGTGTTATGGTTCAGAACTTTTGAAGTAAGCATTTATAATTTGTATTATTTGTATTATTTGTATTATTTGTGTTATAGTTCAGAACTTTTGAAGTAAGTATTTATAATTTGTATTAGTTGTATTAGTTGGATATTTGTGTTATGGTTCAGAACTTTTGAAGTAAGGATTTATAATTTGTATTAGTTGTATTATTTGGATATTTGTGTTATTGTTCAGAACTTTTGAAGTAAGGATTTATAATTTGTATTATTTGTATTATTTGGATATTTGTGTTATTGTTCAGATCTTTTGAAGTAAGGATTTATAATTTGTATTAGTTGTATTATTTAGATATTTGTGTTATAGTTCACAACTTTTGAAGTAAGGATTTATAATTTGTATTATTTGTATTATTTAGATATTTGTGTTATGGTTCAGAACTTTTGAAGTAAGGATTTATAATTTGTATTATTTGTATTATTTTGATATTTGTGTTATGGTTCAGAACTTTTGAAGTAAGGATTTATAATTATTATTATTTGTATTAGTCGGATATTTGTGTTATGGTTCAGAACTTTTGAAGTAAGGATTTATAATTTGTATTATTTGTATTATTTAGATATTTGTGTTATGGTTCAAAACTTTTGAAGTAAGGATTTATCATTTGTATTATTTGTATTATTTGGATATTTGTGTTATTGTTCAGATCTTTTGAAGTAAGGATTTATAATTTGTATTATTTGTATTATTTGGATATTTGTGTTATTGTTCAGAATTTTGAAGTAAGGAGTTATAATTTGTATTATTTGTATTATTTGGATATTTGTGTTATTGTTCAGATCTTTTGAAGTAAGGATTTATAATTTGTATTATTTGGATTATTTGGATATTTGTGTTATTGTTCAGATCTTTTGAAGTAAAGATTTATAATTTGTATTATTTGTATTATTTGGATATTTGTGTTATTGTTCAGATCTTGTGAAGTAAGGATTTATAATTTGTATTATTTGGATTATTTGGATATTTGTGTTATGGTTCAGAACTTTTGAAATAAGGATTTATAATTTGTATTATTTGTATGATTTGGATATTTGTGTTATGGTTCAGAACTTTTGAAGTAAAGATTTATAATTTGTATTATTTGTATTATTTGGATATTTGTGTTATGGTTCCGAACTTTTGAAGTAAGGATTTATAATTTGAATTATTTGTATTATTTGGATATTTGTGTTATAGTTCAGAACTTTTGAAGTAAGGATTTATAATTTCAATTATTTGTATTATTTGGATATTTGTGTTATAGTTCAGAACTTTTGAAGTAAGGATTTATAATTTGAATTATTTGTATTATTTGGATATTTGTGTTATAGTTCAGAACTTTTGAAGTAAGGATTTATAATTTGTATTATTTGTATTATTTAGATATTTGTGTCATGGTTCAGAACTTTTGAAGTAAGGATTTATGATTTGAATTATTTGTATTATTTTGATATTTGTGTTATAGTTCAGAACTTTTGAAGTAAGGATTTATAATTTGTATTATTTGTATTATTTGGATATTTGTGTTATGGTTCAGAACTTTTGAAGTAAGGATTTATAATTTGTATTATTTGTATTATTTGGGTATTTGCGTTATAGTTCAGAACTTTTGAAGTAAGGATTTATAATTTGAATTATTTGTATTATTTGGATATTTGTGTTATAGTTCAGAACTTTTGAAGTAAGGATTTATAATTTGTATTATTTGTATTATTTAGATATTTGTGTCATGGTTCAGAACTTTTGAAGTAAGGATTTATAATTTGTATTATTTGTATTATTTTGATATTTGTGTTATGGTTCAGAACTTTTGAAGTAAGGATTTATAATTTGAATTATTTGTATTATTTTGATATTTGTGTTATAGTTCAGAACTTTTGAAGTAAGGATTTATAATTTGTATTATTTGTATTATTTTGATATTTGTGTTATGGTTCAGAACTTTTGAAGTAAGGATTTATAATTTGTATTATTTGTATTATTTTGATATTTGTGTTATAGTTCAGAACTTTTGAAGTAAGGATTTATAATTTGTATTATTTGTATTATTTGGATATTTGTGTTATAGTTCAGAACTTTTAAAGTAAGGATTTATAATTTGTATTATTTGTATTATTTGGATATTTGTGTTATAGTTCAGAACTTTTAAAGTAAGGCTTTATAATTTGTATAATTTGTATTATTTTGATATTTGTGTTATAGTTCAGAACTTTTGAAGTAAGGATTTATAATTTGTATTATTTGTATTATTTTGGATATTTCTGTTATGGTTCAGAACTTTTGAAGTAAGGATTTATAATTTTTATTATTTGTATTATTTTGATATTTGTGTTATGGTTCAGAACTTTTAGAGTAAGGATTTATAATTTGTATTATTTGTATTATTTTGATATTTGTGTTATAGGTCAGAACTTTTGAAGTAAGGATTTATAATTTGTATTATTTGTATTATTTGGATATTTGTGTTATAGTTCAGAACTTTTGAAGTAAGGATTTATAATTTGTATTATTTGTATTATTTGGATATTTGTGTTATGGTTCAGAACTTTTGAAGTAATGGTTTATAATTTGTATTATTTGTATTATTTGGATATTTGTGTTATAGTTCAGAACTTTTAAAGTAAGGCTTTATAATTTGTATAATTTGTATTATTTTGATATTTGTGTTATAGTTCAGAACTTTTGAAGTAAGGATTTATAATTTGTATTATTTGTATTATTTTGGATATTTCTGTTATGGTTCAGAACTTTTGAAGTAAGGATTTATAATTTTTATTATTTGTATTATTTTGATATTTGTGTTATGGTTCAGAACTTTTAGAGTAAGGATTTATAATTTGTATTATTTGTATTATTTTGATATTTGTGTTATAGTTCAGAACTTTTGAAGTAAGGATTTATAATTTGTATTATTTGTATTATTTGGATATTTGTGTTATAGTTCAGAACTTTTGAAGTAAGGATTTATAATTTGTATTATTTGTATTATTTGGATATTTGTGTTATAGTTCAGAAATTTTGAAGTAAGGATTTATTATTTGTATTATTTGTATTATTTTGATATTTGTGTCATGGTTCAGAACTTTTAAAGTAAGGATTTATAATTTGAATTATTTGTATTATTTTGATATTTGTGTTATAGTTCAGAACTTTTGAAGTAAGGATTTATAATTTTTATTATTTGTATTATTTGGATATTTGTGTTATGGTTCAGAACTTTTGAAGTAAGGATTTATAATTTTTATTATTTGTATTATTTTGATATTTGTGTAGTGTTCAGAACTTTTAGAGTAAGGATTTATAATTTGTATTATTTGTATTATTTTGATATTTGTGTTATAGTTCAGAACTTTTGAAGTAAGGATTTATAATTTGTATTATTTGTATTATTTGGATATTTGTGTTATGGTTCAGAACTTGTAAAGTAAGGATTTATAATTTGTATTATTTGTATTATTTTGATATTTGTGTTATAGTTCAGAACTTTTGAAGTAAGGATTTATAATTTGTATTATTTGTATTATTTGGATATTTGTGTTATAGTTCAGAACTTTTGAAGTAAGGATTTATAATTTGTATTATTTGTATTATTTTTATATTTGTGTTATAGTTCAGAACTTTTAAAGTAAGGATTTATAATTTGTATTATTTGTATTATTTGGATATTTGTGTCATAGTTCAGTACTTTTGAAGTAAGGATTTATAATTTGTATTATTTGTATTATTTTGATATTTGTGTTATGGTTCAGAAGTTTTGAAGTAAGGATTTATAATTTGTATTATTTGTATTATTTAGATAGTTGTGTTATGGTTCAGAACTTTTGAAGTAAAGATTTATAATTTGTATTATTTGTATTATTTGGATATTTGTGTTATGGTTCAGAACTTTTAAAGTAAGGATTAATAATTTTTATTATTTGTATTATTTTGATATTTGTGTTATAGTTCACAACTTTTAAAGTAAGGATTTATAATTTGTATTATTTGTATTATTTGGATATTTGTGTCATAGTTCAGTACTTTTGAAGTAAGGATTTATAATTTGTATTATTTGTATTATTTTGATATTTGTGTTATGGTTCAGAAGTTTTGAAGTAAGGATTTATAATTTGTATTATTTGTATTATTTAGATATTTGTGTTATGGTTCAGAACTTTTGAAGAAAGGATTTATAATTTGTATTATTTGTATTATTTTGATATTTGTGTTATGGTTCAGAACTTTTGAAGTAAAGATTTATAATTTGTATTATTTGTATTATTTGGATATTTGTGTTATGGTTCAGAACTTTTAAAGTAAGGATTAATAATTTTTATTATTTGTATTATTTTGATATTTGTGTTATTGTTCATAACTTTTGAAGTAAAGATTTATAATTTATATAATTTGTATTATTTGATTTAGAACTTTTTACGAAAGGAGTTGTTATTAAATTATTTGTATTTTTTAGATAGTTGTGTTATGGTGCAGAACTGTTGAAGTTATGAATTTATAATTGGAATTATTTGTATTATTTGGATAGTTTGGATATTTTTTATTGTTCGGAACTTTTGAAGTAAGGATTTATAATTTGTATTATTTGTTTAATTCGGATTATTATTGACATTTTGGTTGTTATATTTCAATGTTTCGACCGATATAATCTCTGGCCTTCTTTAACTGTATCTTTTCGAACTTAGGAATGTTCTAATCGAACAGAAATATTTATGTCGAACTCGAGAATCCGTATTAAATTTCGAATTAAACATGTTATTTAATCCACGGGGGCAGATTGTTCTCATTCAGTCAGCCATGACTAAGTAGAAAAGTTGTTTTACTATCTTCTCATCCATTATCGCCTGGACTAAGGATTGAACCTCAACCTCCAGAAGACTGTCACTTTGAACTGATTTTTAAACAACACTATTGGCCATTATACGACTGTTTTTACTAACGAATCACGCTTATCAAGGCCCAAAGGCCACTCGGGGATAAGAATAATATAACGAGCACTTTCTTTGTCTGGAAATGAGTTTTTCAAGTAGACGATGCTTGTTAAGGGGTCAGAATTTTATTATCTTACTTTAAAATGGTCATGTTGCCGTCGGCTTATATTCATAATAATCATTTATAATAATTATTTTTTAACCATTTATAAAAATCATTTTAATAATCATTTTAATAATCTTTTAAATAATCATTTTAATAATCATTTATAATAATAATTTTTATAATCATGTTAATAATCATTTTAATAAGCATTTTAATAATTTGTTAACCATTTATAATAATCATTTTAATAAGCATTTTAATAAGCATTTTAATAATCATGTTAATAATCTTTTTAATAATCATTTTAGTAATCATTAATAATAATAATTTTAATAATCATGTTAATAATCATTTTAATAATCATTTTAATAAAAATTTATAATAATTATTTTTTTACCATTTATAATAATCATTTTAATAATCATTTTAATAATTGTTACACCGGCCGTTCTTACACAGGAGAAACTACACCGGTTGTCACTATAAATAGTGCGAGTCACCAGAGACACTGAAGACAAAGTACAGTCTTGTAACTGTATAGCCAACAGCTAGTCACTTTCTTACTTTGTTAATACACTTGTTAAACCAACCCTCGACTTGACTTCCTTTGTTTATTATTTACTGTGGAATAACTTCACAACAGATTGGCGACGAGGAATCGAAACGATTTCACTGAAAAAAAAAATCACCAAAAGTGATTCGCAAGATCTTCACGGAAAAAAACCCATCTTAGTCAGATATTTGGATTCGCAAGGATTAACAGCAAATTAACTACTGAGTAGTTAAGCGGAAGAAAAACACAAATTCAAAACTTGCTACCAAAAATCGAAAACTAAAAAACGCGAAAGACATTTTCAATTATTGAAATAATTGAATACACTGATACCTTTATTTTTTTTTTCTCTTCAAGTTTCACCGACTCGTTAAGATAAATGTTATCCGCGTCAACTATTACAGATAGTGTGTAAGTTTGTCGTTATTATTAGGACAACATCTGATATTTGAGCAAAATCCGGATTGACTATTTATTAAAACGGTCTACCACAGAATTGTCGAGAGCAAAAGACGGACAGTAAAAAAATATATTCGCGTAAGTCATTTGTGCTTCTAACAAAGAACTATTAAATAAGCAAGTCGCATTTTTGCAAAATGAAAAGGGGTTAAAAAGATTTCCCATAAAACTAGTCTTATTATGCTTATAGCGACGGACTTGGTTTTGTAAAACTACGTACACATATATATAAAAAAAATAAATAAATAAAAAAATTTTTCTTAGTTTTGTTTTTCAAACAAAAGAACTGGGATTGATTTTTTTTTTATTAAGGAATAATATATTTCTTGTTTTGTGTATTAGTTGAGCAAACTAATTATATTAAGCACGTTGTGGGGAAAACTGATTTATTTTTACAAGTGTAAATTGTGTGGTGCATAACTTGAATTCGTGAATGATGGACACTGAATTCAAAGATTCTCTTTTTCAATTACTTAAATTCCAAACGGAACAAAATGTTGCGTTACAAAGACAGCAAGTTGAACAACAAATGGAACTTCAAAGAAAATAAGTTGAAATTGAGGAGAAATTTAAAAGAGAGTTGTTGGAACAGCAAAAAGCCCAAAGAAAAATGCATGCTGAACAAAAAGAGCTGGCGACAACACGAGAAGAAAGATTCCAAGAAAAACTGCTACAACAGCAGAAACACTTCGAAGAACTCTTGATAAAAACACAGGAGGAACAGAGAAAATTTCTGGAGGCAACACAGTTAATGAAAGCAAACGAGAATCATAATGCATTCTCCCAGACGGCTGTGTGGAGCGCTATCGAAATTTTCAATTATAATCCAGAAGACGATGTCACTTTTGCTCACTTTTATAGAAGATATGAGGATATTTTTGTATCGGACTGCAGTACATGGACAGACTCTAAAAAAGTTAGATTTTTGCTAAGAAAATTAGGAGCTGCCGAGCATACAAAGTTCGTGAATTTTATCCTTCCAAAAAAGACCAGTGAGTTGAACTTCCAGGAGGCAGTTACTTTACTAACAGAACTGTTTTCTACAAAAACTTCTCTTTTCCACAGGAGATATAAGTGTATGAATGTCACTAGAAGAAAGGAAGACGACTACATTACGTATGCAAGTATAGCGACGATTTTAAATTAGAGGAATTATCATCGGATAATTTTAAATGTTTAATATTCTTGCAAGGTCTGGTCTTAAATAAAGACTCTGAAATCAGACGTCGTGTTTTAAATAAACTCGAAAATGAGCCATGTCTAACAATACAAAACTTAGCGGAAGACTGTGAACGTTTTGTTGCGTTGAAACAGGACAGTCGTGACATAGAGGAAAACGGAGTGTCGCACATTAAAAAAATCCATCAGAAGAAAAAATTGACTTCAATGAATAACCAGAGAAAAAAACATGAAAAAGATCCACCTGGACTGTGTTGGAGGTGTGGAGATAACCATTGGTACAATGAGTGTCCCTGCATATTCATTTTAATAATCATTTATAATAATCATTTTAATAATAGTTTTGTAATAATCATTTTAATAAACATTTATAATAATCATTTTAATAATAATTTATAATAATCATTTTAATAATAATTAATAATAATAATTTTAATAATAATTTATAATAATCAATTTAATGATCATTTTAATGATCATTTTAATAATCATTTATAATCATCATTTTAAAAATCATTTATAATAATTATTTTAATAACCATTTATAATCATCATTTATAATAATTATTGTGATAATAACTTATAATAATCATTTTACTAATCATTTATAATAATTATTGTAATAATAATTTATAATAATCATGTTAATAATAATTTATAATAATTATTTTTGATAATAGTTTACAATAGTCATTTTAATAATAATTTATAATAATCATTTGAATAATTATTTGAATAATCATTTATAATAATCATTTTAATAATCATTTATGATAATCATTTTAATAATCATTTTAATAATCATTTTAATAATCATTTTAATAATCATTTTTATAATCATTTTAATAATCATTTATGATAATCATTTTAATAATCATTTTAATAATCATTTTAATAATCGTATTGTAATAATCATTTTAATAATCATTTATAACAATCATTTTAATAATCATTTATAATAATCATTTTAATAATCATTTATAATAATCATTTTAATAATCATTTTAATAATTATTTTAATAATCATTTTAATAATCATTTTAATAATCATTTTAATAATCATTTTAATAATTATTTACAATAATCATTTTAATAATAATTTATAATAATCATTTTAATGATCATTTTAATAATCATTTTAATAATTATTTGCAATAATCATTTTAATAATCATTTATAATAATCATTTTAATAATCATTTATGATAATCATTTTAATAATCATTTTAATAATCATTTTTATAATCATTTTAATAATCATTTATGATAATCATTTTAATAATCATTTTAATAATCATTTTAATAATCGTATTGTAATAATCATTTTAATAATCATTTATAATAATCATTTTAATAATCATTTATAATAATCATTTTAATAATCATTTATAATAATCATTTTAATAATCATTTTAATAATCATTTTAATAATCATTTTAATAATCATTTTAATAATCATTTTAATAATTATTTACAATAATCATTTTAATAATAATTTATAATAATCATTTTAATGATCATTTTAATAATCATTTTAATAATTATTTGCAATAATCATTTTAATAATTATTTAAAATAATCATTTTTTAGTCATTTATAATAATCATTTGTAATCATCATTTTAATAATCCCTTTAAGAATTATTTTAATAATCTTTTATAATGATCATTTTAATAGTCATTTATAATAATCATTTTAATAATAATTTTAATAATCATTTTAATAATTATTTACTATAACCATTTAAATAATCATTTATAATAATCATTTTAATAATCATTTTAATAATCATTTTAATAATCATTTTAATAATTATTTACAATAATCATTTTAATAATTATTTACAATAATCATTTTTATAATCATTTATGATAATCATTTATAATGATCATTTTAATAATCATTTTAATAATAATTTTAATAATAATTTTAATAATCATTTATAATAATTATTTTTAACCATTTATAATAATCATTTTTATAATCATTTATAAAAATCGTTTTACTAATCATTTATAATAATAAGTTTAATTATAATTTATAATAATCATTTTAATAATAATTTATAATAATCATTTTAATAATCATTTATAATAATCATTTATAATAATCATTTTAATAATAATCATAATAATGATCATTTTAATAATCATTTATAATCATCATTTTAATGATAATTTATAATAATTATTTTTATTACCAATTTTTAATGATCATTTATAATAATTATTTTCATAATAACTCATAATTATCATTTTAATAACCATTTATAATAATCATTTTAATAATCATTTTTATTAATTATTTTAATAATAATTTTTAATAATTATTTATAATAATCATTTTAATGATCGTTTATAATAATAATTTCAATAATTATGTATAATAATCATTTTAATAATCATCTTAATAATTATTTACAATAATCATTTTAACAGTCATTTTAATAATCATTTAAAGCAATTATTTTAATGATAATTCATGATAATCATTTTAATAATCATTTATAATCATTATTTTAATAATCATTTATAATCATTATTTTAATAATCATTTATAATAATTATTTTAATAATCATTTATAATAATTATTGTAATAATCATTTTAATAATCATTTTAATAATCATTTTTATAATTATATATTATAATCATTTTAATAATCATTTATAATAATTATTTTAATAACCATATACAATAATCATTTTAATAATAATTTTAATAATCATTTATATCTTCTAAGCACATCGAAACAAGAATAAAATAAAAATTCCTAAAAAAAATGGATCCGGTTTGAAGCCTAGTTGAAAATCGCATATGTAAACACGAAACCGGAATGTGATCAAATCCGACCGGAAGTGGGTGCATCTATAGTACAAGAGCGGATATTCACAAAGAATCGTCCATTTATTCTGCACGTTTGTGATGTAAATGCGAAACTTTCAAGCTAATGAGTCATCACTTATGAAGGATAACGGCTGGAGGATAAGGGTTAAACTTTTTTAATGATTCGAAAATATTTTCTTTTTTTTTATGGAAAACACTACAGACAAGGCACGAAGCCACTTGATGTAAGGAGATCACAAGAACGAATATGATTATCGCAAAGACAGTAGGTGCCTATTGACCTTATTCATGAAAAGACTAAGATTATAGGTAGGAGGAAAACAGTCAGCAGGAAGAGAGTTCCACAAGTCTGCGGTTCTTGGAAATAAGCTACTGGAGTAGGAAGTTGTATTACATATATATTCTTTTATGGAAATCGCTCCAGACAAAGCATGAAGCCACTTGATGTAAGGAGCTAACAAGAACAAATACGATTATCGCAAAGACAGAAGATGCCTATTGACCTTATTCTTGAAAAGACCAAGATAGGTAGGAGAAAAACAGTCAGCAGGAAGAGAGTTCCACAAGTCTGCGGTTCTTGGAAATAGGCTACTGGAATAGGAAGCTATATTATATATATATTCTTTTATGGAAATCGCTCCGGACAAGGCATGAAGCCACTTGATGTAAGGAGCTAACAAGAACGAATATGATTATCGCAAAGACAGGAGATGCCTGTTGACCGTAGTCTTGAAAAGACCAAGGTTATAGGTAGGAGGAAAACAGTCAGCAGGAAGAGAGTTCCACAAGCCTGAGTTTTTTTTTTTAAAGAAGCTACTGGAATAGTAAGCTGTATTACAATGAGGTATCAAAACAGCGAATTGATGGAGACCACTAGACCAACGAGTGAAACGAGCTGGAACAAAAGAAGCGGGGAATAGATCACATGATTCTGAAGAGCACATGCCATAATAGTATTCACAGAAAAGACTGAGACTAGCAACATCACGTCTGTGAGAGAGGGGTGTAGAGAAGAAGAAAGGGTGTGGCCAATCAAATTACAGATACGTTTCTACACCTTATCAAGAACTCTCAAATGGGACAAAGTTTCACCAGCCCAAATATGACAACAGTACTCCATAAATAGAGTAGGGTCCCAAACAAAAACAAAAAGGCATTCTGGTGGATTGTTCATTAGTAAATTTAGTTATACTTTTAAAAATATTTAATAGTGATTTACTTAAAGGGTCTTTAAGAAAAAATTTTAATTAAGGGAATCTTACTTAATTGGTGTCTAATGACTACCTATCAAATTTAATGTAAATCTGAAATATTTGAATTTTCATATGGGCGGTTGTACCCATATTATCCCTCTTAAATACCTCGCCTATCACCTGTGTTCCGAAATATGAACATGGGCACCACTCCTCTAGTCGTGACGTCACCAGTTCGGCTGTTCCAGTGTTCGGTTGGTCACCCGGCACTGTTCGGGAAAAGTTACCGTTCTGATGAAGGTTGCCGATGTTGAAACGCCCGGTCCAGTGACTGCAAACTCCCACGCTGTGTTTGTTTAGATCAGTGAGCAATCAACTGGGGTGGGGGGCTAGCAACCTTGTCTCGCTGTGAAGAGAGGTTCATTTCACATAAACAGTTGAAGAAAGGAATGATAAGCCGCAACGAATTGGTTTGCTGTTTTTTCTTGGAAGAATAATTGTATTAGAAGAAACAAGGAAAGAGGATTCTCAGTACCCCATATGCGAGTGTTATGCTTGTTAACTTTGCCATTCAGATGGAAGGTCGCCTCATCGCTAAAAACAAGCCGGTCATCAAAGCCGTTATCTTCCAACTTCTCTTGCATTGCAATGCAAAAGTCACGGCGAAGTGGCTTATCAGTGTCCTTCAACTTTTGGACCAACTTGAGCTTGTAAGGTACCATTTGCAGTCGTTTCCTTAAGACACGCCAGACAGTTGCTGGAGCAAGCTGAAGTTCCCTGCTGGCTCTTCTCACTGATTTACGGGGGCTCCGCTGAAAGGCTGTCCGAACTTGCTCAACTGCATCTTCTGAAGTTGAAGGGCGACCTGTTCGCTTACTTGCGCACAAACACCCATCTTTCACAAATTTAGCATGCCATCTGACAATGGATTTCCTTTCAGGGGCTTCTTTTTTAAATTTCCTGCGAAATGCACGCTGAACACATGTCCACGATTCAGTCTTTGCAAATTGGAGGACGCAAAATGCCTTGTCTTGTTTAGAGAACGCCATTACTGCACCTGGAAAGATAACACGAAAATCATTAGGATGACCAAAAACTTGATTAAGCAAGCTTTAAAATGGCACCAGTTTCATTTTTCTACCTGGAATAGTTCATGAGATATACGCATTTGTAATGTTCCCAAGACTTTTGAAACACCCTGTATATTAGAGCTTTTATATGAAAATAAACATAGTTTGAGTAACCGACAATTGTTTCAGAACCTGCTCGGCTCTTCTTCCCTGAAGAAGTTCATCCCTGAAGAAGAGCCGAGCAGATTCTGAAACGATTGTCGGATACTCCAACTATGTTTATTTTAATATATATATATATATATATATATATATATATATATATATATATCAATTTTTTAATTAATTAATTTTTACGTACATATAAAAGGAATCAATGGACACGTGTTTCTGGCTATAAGCCGTTATCAGCATTTTTATCGCTTAGGAAATATATATATATATATATATATATATATATATATATATATATATATATATATATATAAATATATATATTAATTAAGTTCAAATATTAACAAAATGAACAAAACCATTACTTTTCAAAGGTGCTCAATATATATTAGAGCTTTTTATATTAAAATCAACATAGTTTGAGTATCCGACAATTGTTTCAGAACATCCTCGGCTCCTCCTCAGGGATATACTGATGAACAAAGATTAGATCCGCCAATACACAATTATAAAAAAACAAGAAACAAACAGACAATTTACATTTCAAAATTTTCAGACGAGAAACCCTTTTGCATAAGATGATATTTTGACACCTACCTATCGACGCATAAGAAAGTCGGTCAGCTCAAACTATAAGCAGGGCTGGCTAGAATCGGTCCGTCTCCCCTTCCTTAACTATATGCACACACACCCAGATATACCCACACTCACACATACACAAACCCACGCTGATACACAAACACTCGTACACTCACATACACACACACCTATATACATATATACATAAAACATATATATATATATGTTTACAGTCGGGCGTCCCTTGCTTGCTTTAACAGTTGTTCTTATTGGTCCCGATTCATAAAATCGGGAGACCTATGTTTTGAGGCATTTCCGTCCGTCCGTCCGTCCGTCCGTCCGTCCGTCCGGATTTTTCTCCGCAACCATCCGTTGAATTTCTCTGAAATTTTGCATGAAGTTGTAACTTTTGTCAGGTTAGAAAGTGACATTTTCCGATTTTTGAAAAAAAATCTGGTTAGCCCCCCCCCCCAGGTGGTCAAAAGGCCCAAAAATGGCAAAAAAAATTACATGTTTTGCCCCATAACTTTTCATCCATCCGTTCAATTTCTCTGAAACTTGGCCAAAATGTGGAGGCAATTGTTCCTAATAGAAAATAAGTATCGCTGACCTTGGAAAAAATCTGGTTCAAAAGCCCCAAAATGGCAAAAAATGACCCTTTTCTCCCATAACGTTTGATCCATCCATTCAATTTTTCTGAAACTTGGCCAAAATGTAGAGGCAATTGTTTAGGAGTTAATCTTATACATCCAAATATATAAACATATAGACATACTTACTGTATATAGAGATATATTAGGTGTAACTAAATTTAACTAAATATAACCCACATTACAACCCCTTACCCCTATCAGCTGTGTTCCAAAATTAATAATGATCGGTTAATTAGTTTAGGAGTTAATCTTATACATCCAAATATATAAACATATAGACATACCTAACTTTATATAGAGATATATTAGGTGTAACTAAATTAAACTAAATATAACCCACATTACGACCCCTTACGCCTAGCAACTGTAGTCTAAAATTAATAATGACCGATTAATTAGTTTAGAAGTGAATCCTGTACATAAAAATATATAAACATATAGACATACCTAACTTTATATAGAGATATATTAGGTGTAACTAAATTTAACTAAATAAAACCCACATTACAACCCCTTACCCGTATCAGCTACGTTCCAAAATTCATAATGATCGGTTAATTAGTGTAGTAGTTAATCTTATACATCCACATATATAAACATATAGACATACCTAACTTTATATAGAGATATATTAGGTGTAACTAAATTAAACTAAATACAACCCACATTACAACTCCTTACCCCTATCAGCTGTGTTCCAAAATTCATAATGATCGGTTAATTAGTTTAGTAGTTAATCTTATACATCCACATATATAAACATATAGACATACCTAACTTTATATAGAGATATATTAGGTGTAACTAAATTAAACTAAATATAACCCACATTACAACCCCTTACCCCTATCAGCTGTGTTCTAAAATTTATAATGATCGTTTAATTAGTTTAGGAGTTAATCTTATACATCCAAATATATAAACATATAGACATACCTAACTTTATATAGATATATTAGGTGTAACTAAATTAAACTAAATATAACCCACATTACAACCCCTTACCCCTATCAGCTGTGTTCAAAAATTTATAATGATCGGTTAATTAGTTTAGGAGTTAATCTTATACATCCAAATATATAAACATATAGACATACCTAACTTTATATAGAGATATATTAGGTGTAACTAAATTAAACTAAATATAACCCACATTACAACCCCTTACCCCTATCAGCTGTGTTCAAATATTTATAATGATCGGTTAATTAGTTTAGGAGTTAATCTTATACATCCAAATATATAAACATATAGACATACCTAACTTTATATAGAGATATATTAGGTGTAACTAAATTAAACTAAATATAACCCACATTACGATCCCTTACCCCTATCAGCTGTGTTCAAATATTTATAATGATCGGTTAATTAGTTTAGGAGTTAATCTTATACATCCAAATATATAAACATATAGACATACCTAACTTTATATAGAGATATATTCGGTGTAACTAAATTAAACTAAATATAACCCATATTACGACCCCTTACGCCTAGCAACTGTAGTCTAAAATTAATAATGACCGATTAATTAGTTTAGAAGTGAATCCTGTACATAAAAATATATAAACATATACACATACCTAACTTTATATAGAGATATATTAGGTGTGACTAAATTAAACTAAATATAACCCACATTACAACCCCTTACCCATAGCAGCTGCGTTCCAAAATTCATAATGATCGGTTAATTAGTTTAGGAGTTAATCTTATACATCCAAATATATAAACATATAGACATACCTAACTTTATATAGAGATATATTAGGTGTAACTAAATTAAACTAAATATAACCCACATTACAACCCCTTACCCTTATCAGCTGTGTTCAAAAATTTATAATGATCGGTTAATTAGTTTAGGAGTTAATCTTATACATCCAAATATACAAACATATAGACATACCTAACTTTATATAGAGATATATTAGGTGTAACTAAATTAAACTAAATATAACCCACATTACAACCCCTTACCCTTATCAGCTGTGTTCAAAAATTTATAATGATCGGTTAATTAGTTTAGGAGTTAATCTTATACATCCAAATATATAAACATATAGACATACCTAACTTTATATAGAGATATATTAGGTGTAGCTAAATTAAACTAAATATAACCCACATTACGACCCTATACGTCTAGCAACTGTCGTCTAAAATTAATAATGACCGAGTAATTAGTTTAGGAGTGAATCCTGTACATACAAATATATAAACATATACACATACCTAACTTTATATAGAGATATATTAGGTGTAACTAAATTAAACTAAATATAACCCACATTACGATCCCTTACCCCTATCAGCTGTGTTCCAAAATTTATAATGATCGATTAATTAGTTTAGGAGTTAATCCTATACATCCAAATATATAAACATATAGACATACCTAACTTTATATAGAGGTGTAACAAAATTAAACAAAATATAACCCACATTACGACCCCTTACGCCTAGCAACTGTGTTCGAAGATTTATAATGATAGATTAATTAGTTTAGGAGTGAATCCTGTACATACAAATATATAAACATATACACATACATAACTTCATATACAATTAAAATGTGCATTTATTCCAAATATTCTTATGTTTCTGAAAGAACTTAATATTGACCTGCCCGGAGTGTTAGTACCTGCCAGTGTTCTGTCTATGGGTTCAATACAAATTTAGGGCAGGATTTGGGCCCTTTCTCTTTAAACAAACGTTAAATAAACTATTTTCATGGCAAATATTGGTTCGATATGACGTACACGCTAGGGGGTGGGATCTCAACTAGACTGAAGTGAATTGCATGACATTTTTCTTAAAATTATCATCCTGAGGAAGTCTTACAATAAAGACGAAACGAAAGGAATTTACTGATAGATTCAAAGTAATATCGTGACGATTAATTTGAATCGGAATCGGGAATCGGAAAAATCGGAACTTTTTGGGGTATCGGAATCGGAAATTTTTTAATCTACTTTCCGATTCCAAAAACGATTCGTTTAATATATATTTTTTGTTGTTGTTTAAAACTTAATTTACCACTGCTGGTACTAATGATAAAATGATGAAAAAAATTATTGATTTTAAACTATCAGTAAAACTGTAATTTATAAATCATAAAAATGAATTGCGTTAAAAATGACACCGGAAAAATGACACAGATGAAAATGCACAAGTGGGTAAACAAGAAAAAATGGCACACAATGAGTGTATCAAAATATTGGATAGAATACAAAAAGCGAAAACAGTAAGAAGTTTGTAAAATTAAAAGGAAAATTATTTCTACATTCAAAAGTAAATGACATCCAAATGAAGACGAAATACCCCCCCCCCTCCCGAGAATAATTAGATTCTGCTTTTTAAGCGATTTGGCTATTTTAGAATCGGAATCCGTAATTGTATCGGAATCGGGAATTTAGAACAGAATCGGTAATTGTATCGGAATCGGGAATTTAGAACAGAATCGGTAATTGTATCGGAATCGGGAATTTAGAACAGAATTGGTAATTGTATCGGAATCGGGAATTTAGAACAGAATCGGTAATAGTATCGGAATCGGGAATTTAGAACAGAATCGGTAATAGTATCGGAATCGGGAATTTAGAACAGAATCGGTAATAGTATCGGAATCGGGAATTTAGAACAGAATCGGTAATTGTATCGGAATAGGGAATTTAGAACAGAATCGGTAATTGTATCGGAATCGAGAATGTAGAACAGAATCGGTAATTGTATCGAAATCGGGAATTTAGAACAGAATCGGTAATTGTATCAGAATCGGGAATTTAGAACAGAATCGGTAATTGTATCAGAATCGGGAATTTAGAACAGAATCGGTAATTGTATCGGAATCGGGAATTTAGAACAGAATCGGTAATTGTATCGGAATCGGGAATTTAGAACAGAATCGGTAATTGTATCGGAATAGGGAATTTAGAACAGAATCGGTAATTGTATCAGAATCGGGAATTTAGAACAGAATCGGTAATAGTATCGGAATCGGGAATTTAGAACAGAATCGGTAATTGTATCGGAATCGGGAATTTAGAACAGAATCGGTAATTGTATCGGAATCGGGAATTTAGAACAGAATCGGTAATTGTATCGGAATCGGGAATTTAGAACAGAATCGGTAATTGTATCGAAATCGGGAATTTAGAACAGAATCGGTAATTGTATCAGAATCGGGAATTTATAACAGAATCGGTAATTGTATCAGAATCGGGAATTTAGAACAGAATCGGTAATTGTATCGGAATCGGGAATTTAGAACAGAATCGGTAATAGTATCGGAATCGGGAATTTAGAACAGAATCGGTAATAGTATCGGAATCGGGAATTTAGAACAGAATCGGTAATTGTATCGGAATCGGGAATTTAGAACAGAATCGGTAATTGTATCGGAATCGGTGAAAATATTAGAATCGTCCCATCGCTAATTCAGCGATCAAAATGTTTTGGGTTTTCAAATTCTAGAGCACAATACCGAGTATGAAATAAACAATTGACGAGAGGGGGGTCACATTCGTGAGTGTGTGTGTGTGTGTGTGTGTGTGTGTGTGTGTGTGTGTGTGTGTGTGTGTGTGTGTGAGTGAGTATAGCAGGGTAGACATCTAACAACGATAATGAACTCGACTATATTGTTGCCGAAGTAAATGATTGAAAGAAAAAGGAAAATGGCGAATATATAAATCTCCATTCATTTCTGATTAAAGTGTAACTTGGAATATAAATCCGAAAACCAAATAAAGGAAGAGTGGAAGAATATATCTGAATAGACTACAAAGAAATGCAGACCCATTGTATCGCGAACATTCTACAAAAAAAAAAGTGCATTCTTTTGAGATGATACGTCTTAAAGAATGCAGCTGAAATAAAGGCGAACGCCAATAATTTCATGCAAGTGGAATGGTATGGGGTGGGTTTGTTTTTTTGAACTGAATGGGTACCTCGAACCTTTCACGAAAACAAAGAAAGATTTAGAGTTCGCTAAAATGAAAGGGGCAAAACTAAATGTTAAAAAAGAGAATCAAATCGGCCGAATTATCTAAAGTGGACAAGATTGAATGGATACTTATCCAAAATCCAACTATATGAGAAATAACAAATTTCCAGAAGAAAAAAACAAAGTTCAATTATATATATATATATATATATATATATATATATATATATATATATATATATATATATATATATATATAGTCTCGGAAGTTTCTCAACCATTAAAACTATATAAAAAAAATTTAAAAAAAAAAAAAAACCTTATAGTCTCAAGTCTTCCAGTGGAAAATCACTCATGTAAGTCAATTTATTTTTTACAGTTATTATATTAGTTAGTTTCTAACACTATTTTAAGGGATCATCAGTTGTTTACCATGAAAAACTGTTTCGGGAATTTAAAAACATATATATATATATAGGAAAATGAAAAAGGAAAATCAAAAAATGGATGTTTTTTATGTGTACACCTCCCTCCTCCCTCTCCTCCACTCCCTCTCTGCCATCTACTTTACCCCTGCTCATCCCCCCCACCTCTTTCTCTTACCACCAGCCACAGTAGTCCTTGCTCACCCCCATCTTTCCATTTCTTCCCCACTCATTTTCTTCAACATTCATTTTTATTCTCCAACAAGTACGGACGTCCACCCAGTAGTGGCCATTATTTTATTTTATTTTTCCTCCCAATATGTCTACCCTACATGTATTTGTACTTGCATGACATTTTTTTTTCTATATTATCATCCTGATGAAGTCTTATAAATAAAGACGCAACGTTGATGTACACATAAAAAACATCCATTTTTTGGTTTTCCTTTTTCATTTTCCCATCACGTCGGATTACCTTCATCCTTCTCTTCCCATATATATATATATATATATATATATATATATATATATATATATATATATATATATATATATATATATGAGAAAGGAAGGATAAAGGTAATTCGACGTAATGGGAAAGGAAAAACTACAAAAGATTTTTTTATATATATATTCATTAACGTTTCGTCTTTATTTGTAAGACTTCGTCAGGATGATCATTTTAAGAAAAATGTCATGCAAGTACATTCCATGCTACTGACTTCACTAAGCTCGGACCTCGGGCATGCGCACCCAGTAGTGGCTACTACTTTTTCTCATCAACCCATCATGTACACCCAATATTTTCACGTACCCGCATGACATGTTTCTTAAAATTATCATCCTATGGGAAATGAAAATATATATGGGAAAATGAAAAAGGAAAAAACCAAGAGATATTTTTTTATATATTCATCAACTTGCATGACATTTTTCTTAAAATGATCATCCTGAGGAAGTCTAACAATAAAAACAAAACGGTGATGAATATACCAAAAAAAGTATGTCTTGCTTTTTCCTTTTTCATTTCCCATTACGTCGGATTATTCTCATCCTTCCTGTCTCATATATATATATATATATATATATATATATATATATATATATATATGAGTATATATATATATATATGTATATATATATATTAATTATTTTAATACCTACAGACATCGATGTTTCATGCTAACGCAATCTTCAGTGCAGGAAGCTAATTCTCAACGGCGGGCGCGAACCCTGATCACAAATTGTCACTGATTTGTAGTCAAGAGTGTTAACCTCTCGGCCATAGACAATTAGGTAATAAGTAGGAAGGAATTTAACTTTGTAAATAGCGAATCGGCGGCTAAATTTACACAAGCAGTTAGAGTGATCAACAAACGTATTTGGATCGTGCGTGCAGCTATTAGTACTGCTTGTTATTAAAGTCACTCAGAGTGCCCGGCCTTTGGTGAAGGGAGCTAATAATAATATTTATAAATAAATATTAATTATTTTAATACTTGCAGACATCGATGTTTCATGCTAACGTAATCTTATATATATATATATATATATATATATATATATATATATATATATATATATATATATATATATATATATATAATATAAATATAGAGGCAAACAAGCCTTCAAAAACCATGTATTAGATGCGAGTAATTAAATCAAAAGAAAAAGAAAAATATTTCGAAACATTTAATAAAATATTTCAAAATACCTTCCGTTTTTTTTTTCTTCATCTTGATTTTTTTTTTTTTAGCTAATATTTCGCTTGACAAAAAATCAAGATGAAGAAAAAAAAAAACGGAAGGTATTTTGAAATATTTTATTAAATGTTTCGAAATATTTTTATTTTTCTTTTGATTTAATTACTCGCATCTAATACATGGTTTTTGAAGGCTTGTTTGCCTCTATATTTATATTAACTTACAAAAGATGCTTTATAAAATGAACTTTCCTAATTTATAACTCGCAGCGACCATGCGCATTCAAGTTCTATTCTATTTAAAACAGACATTTTCAACAATAGTCCACAACACCGGACGTGACACTTCACCAACACCAGGAAGTAAATTATGGAAAAAAAGGTTATACCTTTATTTGTCTTGGCTCTGATGAAGCTTGTTTTTGTCAAGCGAAATATTAGCTAAAAAAAAAAAATCAAGATGAAGAAAAAAAAACGGAAGGTATTTTGAAATATTTTATTAAATGTTTCGAAATATTTTTAT
>OY744555.1:1362227-1397227 GCA_963556195.1 Sepiola atlantica | reverse complement strand
CTTTTACAATAATCCACAGAGTTAAAAACGCTCAAAAAACAAATATACAACAAATAAACGTAACTTTAGGCGATGAAAGTTATTTTCTAACTTACCTGTGACATTTGTTTGTATTTTTAAACCGTTCCAACCGCTATTTATTAGAAATCAATAGTTTTTTCACACGAACACTTGAAAAAAAAATGGCGATTGGGAGGGGTTTCGTAAGGACATAAGGCCGATACCGCCATTTTGTTTTACTGTAAATCCATGTAAAAAAAAAACAAGAATTTTTTTTTACATCTAATAAAAACCCATTTATACTACGTAAAAATACAAACAAATGTCATAGGTAAGTAGTAAAATATCTATTCTCGACGTAGGTCACCTTAACTTGTTTCATATTTATTTTTTTTACCCCGTTCTGCTGGGTATTGTAAAAGATACCCTATTTCTCATAACGAAAGAAAGCCCCTAAATTCCGTATTAATAAAACCAATATAACTCGAAGAAAAATTAAATTCTTGAATTAAATAATAAAATTGCAGAAATAATACGACGCGGTTTTATAATATTTGCACGTATCTAATAAATGAAAGCTTCTTTTTTTTACAAAAAACATTTAAAAACTTTTTAAATTGCAAAAATTTTTTTAAATTAAAAAAAAAAATTTTTAATTTAAAAAAATTTAAAAAAAGAAAAAAGAAAGGAACACAATTCGCTTAATATTGAAACTGATCTTTATTAAATATTTTTTTAATTCACAATGAAAAAGTTAATGAATTTAGTGAACAACCAATTAAATGTTTATGAATAATTTTTAAAATGTAAACAAACAATCAATAAATTTAAATAAAAACAAACGATAAGTTAGTTTTAAAATGAAAACAAACGATAAATTTCAAAAAAATAAAACAAATTAAATTCAAACAAATAATTTAAATACAAACAAACAATAAAGTGTTCTGTTGTATGGCTCAGAAACTTGGGCTGTCTCTGCTGGCATACTAAGGAAGCTGCACCGTAATGACAGGGCAATGGTCAGATGGATCTGTTTGGTGAGGCCTGAACAGTACGTTTCTTTTGAATCCCTGCTCTCACAGGTCGACTTGAGAAGCCTTGCGGATATCATGCGGAAGAACAGACAGCGTTGGTTGGGTCACATTGAGCGTAACGATGGCTGGATTGCTAAAGTCCGAAAGTTGAATGTGCCAGCAGAGAACATCACCACTGGCAGACCCAAGTTGACTTGGGAGGACGTAGTCAAACGTGATAGGAAGGCCATGGGTATGGATTCCATCAAACCTTGCCAAAGACAGGAGTGGAGAGGAAGACTTAGATTTCGAGACTAGACAATCAGGCCCCACCCTCATCAGAGGATTAATTGTGGCCTGATTCAACAAATAAACCGGATGATGATGATGATGATGATGATGATGATGATGAGTAAAGAATTTTTTTTTTAATCAAATTTATGTAAAACTCTGTTGACTATTTAATTAAATGTTTGAAAATTTATTTTTTTGTTTATTTTTTTCTTATTAATGCAATCATTTTGCTTACCACAAAAATTATTTAGCATAAATAAGGTACTTTACTTTCGGTTTATTTATAAAAAATATTGTGCGTTTAACATCCATAAATAAGGTACTTTACTTTCGTTTTATTTATAAAAAAAAAAAATTTGTGAAAAATTATTATATAAATACAGATTTTCTCCGTTCGTCAATCACATTTTTTTAAACGTAATAAATATGCGACCATAGGGAGCATATATTTACTAGTTAATTAATTTTCGAAAACATAATTACACAAACTTTGCTATATTTCGTAGGACTGAAGTTATCTCGCTTAATAAAATGTATCCAAGTCCGAAATAGTTATGGATGGGGGGGGGGAATGCCTGATGTACGGTGATTTTTTTAAATGTATATATTTTGTTTATTTATTAAAATATATTGCGTTTCACGGTGGGAAACTAAACAAAAATGTTTTTGTGTCAGTATTTACTTGCCTCCCCACGAGGGCAGATTGCATAATAAAGTCATATAGTGTTTTTTTTACGATACGTTTAATAAACAAATAATATTAGCGAAGTTTTTTGTTTAAATAAAAATTAAGTTGTTTATAATTAAGTTGTTGATTACAGAAACAAATTAAAAAAAAAAGTTCGTTTGTCATAGGTTCCGCGTTTAAAATTGTCTTGTTGAGGAAGTGACATATATTTCACGCATGCGCAAATCGTTTTTGTACTCTGTCTTGATTTTGTAAACCCCCCCCCCCTCAACGTTTCGAGCCATTTCTATACGAAAATATGAACGTTTTCCCCCAATTCTCAGATATAACACGTCCGGGGCTGGCTGGTTGGACTAATGTAAACTGTGTGTAAAATTGTTGGGTAGTATCGGAGGAGAAGACCAAGTCGGAAAAGCAAAATTATTAACTTTGGGGCCAGTTTTACAATTCTTACTTGCAATATAGAACAACGCAATAATAAGGCATCTTCATCTTTCGGAAATGACAGGAAAAAAACGGAAGTGCCCGAAGGCACTTCCGGTCCTAATTGGTAGTGGTTCTTACTCCCACTATCAATGACATCACCAGAAAACACGACCAAGTTAGCAGGCCTTAGTTTAATCGGAAATAGACAACCAGTGTTTATCAAAAACTGTTACCTATTATATTTTAGGTCAGATGTGTTTTTTGGGGGGAGGCGATTAATTAATGTTTGTAATTATTAATACATAAGAAAATCAAACAAGTTTTTATAATTATAAATTGTTATTAATTTTTATTAAAAATAATAAAATAAACTTTTTTATAAGTAGAATGTTGTTTTAATTACAAATAACACTGGTCAACATAATAATTGTTCCCCTGCTGTCTGGAAAAAAAGTAAGTGTTTCTGTGTAACTTCAAGCCGCTGAATTCTTATATGAAATCAGTTTTGTCCAATCGGGTCAAGGTTTCTCTGCTTTTTAAATTGATATTGTTTCATGGATTTGCTTATTGTACACTACTCAATTAATTTGAGGATTGTACAATGCAAATTTTTACTGTAGAATTGATAACTTTTATGAAAATCATATTAAGTTGAATTTTGTAGTTTGCATAGGAACTGGAAGCAAAGTTTATTATCATTTTTTGACTGAAAAAGATAACTTATTTTTATGTAATGAAAAAAGATAACTTTTTTTATGTAATGAAAAAAGATAACTTAGTTTAGTGTAATGAAAAAAGATAATATAGTTTAGTGTAATGAAAAAATATAATATAGTTTAGTGTAATGAAAAAAGATAACTTAGTTTAGTGTAATGAAAAAAGATAATATAATTTAGTGTAATGAAAAAAGATAATATAGTTTAGTGTAATGAAAAAAGATAACTTAGTTTAGTGTAAGGAAAAAAGATAACTTAGTTTAGTGTAATTAAAAAAGATAACTTAGTTTAGTTTAATGAAAAAAGATAACTTAGTTTAGTATAATGAAAAAAGATAACTTAGTTTAGTGTAATGAAAAAAGATAACTTAGTTTAGTGTAATGAAAAAAGATAACTTAGTTTAGTATAATGAAAAAAGATAACTTAGTTTAGTGTAATGAAAAAAGATAATATAATTTAGTGTAATGAAAAAAGATAATATAGTTTAGTGTAATGAAAAAAGATAACTTAGTTTATTGTAATGAAAAAAGATAATATAGTTTAGTGTAATGAAAAAAGATAACTTAGTTTAGTGTAATGAAAAAAGATAACTTAGTTTAGTGTAATGAAAAAAGATAACTTAGTTTAGTGTAATGAAAAAAGATAATATAATTTAGTGTAATGAAAAAAGATAATATAGTTTAGTGTAATGAAAAAAGATAACTTAGTTTAGTGTAATGAAAAAAGATAACTTAGTTTAGTGTAATGAAAAAAGATAATATAATTTAGTGTAATGAAAAAAGATAATATAGTTTAGTGTAATGAAAAAAGATAATATAGTTTAGTGTAATGAAAAAAGATAATATAGTTTATTGTAATGAAAAAAGATAATATAGTTTAGTGTAATGAAAAAAGATAATATAGTTTAGTGTAATGAAATAAGATAATATAGTTTAGTGTAATTAAATAAGATAACTTAGTTTAGTGTGATGAAAAAAGATAATATAGTTTAGTGTAATGAAAAACGATAATATAGTTTAGTGTAATTAAATAAGATAACTTAGTTTAGTGTAATGAAAAAAGATAACTTAGTTTAGTGTAATTAAATAAGATAATATAGTTTAGTGTAATGAAAACAGATAACTTAGTTTAGTGTAATGAAAAAAGATAATATAATTTAGTGTAATGAAAAAAGATAATATAGTTTAGTGTAATGAAAAAAGATAACTTAGTTTATTGTAATGAAAAAAGATAATATAGTTTAGTGTAATGAAAAAAGATAACTTAGTTTAGTGTGATGAAAAAAGATAACTTAGTTTAGTGTAATGAAAAAAGATAATATAATTTAGTGTAATGAAAAAAGATAATATAGTTTAGTGTAATGAAAAAAGATAACTTAGTTTAGTGTAATGAAAAAAGATAACTTAGTTTAGTGTAATGAAAAAAGATAATATAGTTTAGTGTAATGAAAAAAGATAATATAGTTTAGTGTAATGAAAAAAGATAACTTAGTTTAGTGTAAGGAAAAAAGATAACTTAGTTTAGTGTAAGGAAAACAAATAACTAAGTTTAGTGTAATGAAAAAAGATAATATAGTTTAGTGTAATGAAAAAAGATAACTTAGTTTATTGTAATGAAAAAAGATAATATAGTTTAGTGTAATGAAAAAAGATAACTTAGTTTAGTGTGATGAAAAAAGATAACTTAGTTTAGTGTAATGAAAAAAGATAATATAATTTAGTGTAATGAAAAAAGATAATATAGTTTAGTGTAATGAAAAAAGATAACTTAGTTTAGTGTAATGAAAAAAGATAACTTAGTTTAGTGTAATGAAAAAAGATAATATAGTTTAGTGTAATGAAAAAAGATAATATAGTTTAGTGTAATGAAAAAAGATAACTTAGTTTAGTGTAAGGAAAAAAGATAACTTAGTTTAGTGTAAGGAAAACAAATAACTAAGTTTAGTGTAATGAAAAAAGATAATATAGTTTAGTGTAATGAAAAAAGATAACTTAGTTTAGTGTAATGAAAAAAGATAACTTAGTTTAGTGTAATGAAAAAAGATAATATAGTTTAGTGTAATGAAAAAAGATAACTTAGTTTAGTGTAATGAAAAAAGATAATATAGTTTAGTGTAATGAAAAAAGATAACTTAGTTTAGTGTAATGAAAAAAGATAATATAGTTTAGTGTAATGAAAAAAGATAACTTAGTTTAGTGTAATGAAAAAAGATAATATAGTTTAGTGTAATGAAAAAAGATAACTTAGTTTAGTGTAAGGAAAAAAGATAACCTTGTTTAGTGTAATGAAAAAAGATAACTTAGTTTAGTGTAATGAAAAAAGATAACTTAGTTTATTGTAATGAAAAAAGATAATATAGTTTAGTGTAATGAAAAAAGATAACTTAGTTTAGTGTGATGAAAAAAGATAACTTAGTTTAGTGTAATGAAAAAAGATAATATAATTTAGTGTAATGAAAAAAGATAACTTAGTTTAGTGTAATGAAAAAAGATAATATAGTTTAGTGTAATGAAAAAAGATAACTTAGTTTAGTGTAATGAAAAAAGATAATATAGTTTAGTGTAATGAAAAAAGATAATATAGTTTAGTGTAATGAAAAAAGATAATATAGTTTAGTGTAATGAAAAAAGATAATATAGTTTATTGTAATGAAAAAAGATAATATAGTTTAGTGTAATGAAAAAAGATAATATAATTTAGTGTAATGAAAAAAGATAATATAGTTTAGTGTAATGAAAAAAGATAATATAGTTTAGTGTAATGAAATAAGATAATATAATTTAGTGTAATGAAAAAAGATAATATAGTTTAGTGTAATGAAAAAAGATAATATAATTTAGTGTAATGAAAAAAGATAATATAGTTTAGTGTAATGAAAAAAGATAACTTAGTTTATTGTAATGAAAAAAGATAATATAGTTTAGTGTAATGAAAAAAGATAACTTAGTTTAGTGTAAGGAAAAAAGATAACTTAGTTTAGTGTAAGGAAAACAAATAACTAAGTTTAGTGTAATGAAAAAAGATAACTTAGTTTAGTGTAATGAAAAAAGATAACTTAGTTTAGTGTAATGAAAAAAGATAATATAATTTAGTGTAATGAAAAAAGATAATATAGTTTAGTGTAATGAAAAAAGATAATATAGTTTAGTGTAATGAAAAAAGATAATATAGTTTATTGTAATGAAAAAAGATAATATAGTTTAGTGTAATGAAAAAAGATAATATAGTTTAGTGTAATTAAATAAGATAACTTAGTTTAGTGTAATGAAAAAAGATAACTTAGTTTAGTGTGATGAAAAAAGATAATATAGTTTAGTGTAATGAAAAACGATAATATAGTTTAGTGTAATTAAATAAGATAACTTAGTTTAGTGTAATGAAAAAAGATAACTTAGTTTAGTGTAATTAAATAAGATAATATAGTTTAGTGTAATGAAAACAGATAACTTAGTTTAGTGTAATGAAAAAAGATAATATAATTTAGTGTAATGAAAAAAGATAATATAGTTTAGTGTAATGAAAAAAGATAACTTAGTTTATTGTAATGAAAAAAGATAATATAGTTTAGTGTAATGAAAAAAGATAACTTAGTTTAGTGTGATGAAAAAAGATAACTTAGTTTAGTGTAATGAAAAAAGATAATATAATTTAGTGTAATGAAAAAAGATAATATAGTTTAGTGTAATGAAAAAAGATAACTTAGTTTAGTGTAATGAAAAAAGATAACTTAGTTTAGTGTAATGAAAAAAGATAATATAGTTTAGTGTAATGAAAAAAGATAATATAGTTTAGTGTAATGAAAAAAGATAACTTAGTTTAGTGTAAGGAAAAAAGATAACTTAGTTTAGTGTAAGGAAAACAAATAACTAAGTTTAGTGTAATGAAAAAAGATAATATAGTTTAGTGTAATGAAAAAAGATAACTTAGTTTAGTATAATGAAAAAAGATAACTTAGTTTAGTGTGATGAAAAAAGATAACTTAGTTTAGTGTGATGAAAAAAGATAATATAGTTTAGTGTAATGAAAAACGATAATATAGTTTAGTGTAATTAAATAAGATAACTTAGTTTAGTGTAATGAAAAAAGATAACTTAGTTTAGTGTAATTAAATAAGATAATATAGTTTAGTGTTATGAAAACAGATAACTTAGTTTAGTGTAATGAAAAAAGATAATATAATTTAGTGTAATGAAAAAAGATAATATAGTTTAGTGTAATGAAAAAAGATAACTTAGTTTATTGTAATGAAAAAAGATAATATAGTTTAGTGTAATGAAAAAAGATAACTTAGTTTAGTGTGATGAAAAAAGATAACTTAGTTTAGTGTAATGAAAAAAGATAATATAATTTAGTGTAATGAAAAAAGATAATATAGTTTAGTGTAATGAAAAAAGATAACTTAGTTTAGTGTAATGAAAAAAGATAACTTAGTTTAGTGTAATGAAAAAAGATAATATAGTTTAGTGTAATGAAAAAAGATAATATAGTTTAGTGTAATGAAAAAAGATAACTTAGTTTAGTGTAAGGAAAAAAGATAACTTAGTTTAGTGTAAGGAAAACAAATAACTAAGTTTAGTGTAATGAAAAAAGATAATATAGTTTAGTGTAATGAAAAAAGATAACTTAGTTTAGTATAATGAAAAAAGATAATATAGTTTAGTGTAATGAAAAAAGATAACTTAGTTTAGTGTAATGAAAAAAGATAATATAGTTTAGTGTAATGAAAAAAGATAACTTAGTTTAGTGTAATGAAAAAAGATAATATAGTTTAGTGTAATGAAAAAAGATAACTTAGTTTAGTGTAAGGAAAAAAGATAACCTTGTTTAGTGTAATGAAAAAAGATAACTTAGTTTAGTGTAATGAAAAAAGATAACTTAGTTTAGTGTAATGAAAAAAGATAATATAGTTTAGTGTAATGAAAAAAGATAACTTAGTTTAGTGTAATGAAAAAAGATAATATAGTTTAGTGTAATGAAAAAAGATAACTTAGTTTAGTGTAAGGAAAAAAGATAACCTTGTTTAGTGTAATGAAAAAAGATAACTTAGTTTAGTGTAATGAAAAAAGATAACTTAGTTTAGTGTAATGAAAAAAGATAATATAGTTTAGTGTAATGAAAAAAGATAACTTAGTTTAGTGTAATGAAAAAAGATAATATAGTTTAGTGTAATGAAAAAAGATAACTTAGTTTAGTGTAATGAAAAAAGATAATATAGTTTAGTGTAATGAAAAAAGATAACTTAGTTTAGTGTAATGAAAAAAGATAATATAGTTTAGTGTAATGAAAAAAGATAACTTAGTTTAGTGTAAGGAAAAAAGATAACCTTGTTTAGTGTAATGAAAAAAGATAACTTAGTTTAGTGTAATGAAAAAAGATAACTTAGTTTAGTGTAATGAAAAAAGATAATATAGTTTAGTGTAATGAAAAAAGATAACTTAGTTTAGTGTAATGAAAAAGATAATATAGTTTAGTGTAATGAAAAAAGATAACTTAGTTTAGTGTAATGAAAAAAGATAACTTAGTTTAGTGTAATGAAAAAAGATGACTTAGTTTAGTGTAATGAAAAAAGATAACTTAGTTTAGTGTAATGAAAAAAGATAACTTAGTTTAGTGTAATGAAAAAAGATAATATAGTTTAGTGTAATGAAAAAAGATAATATAGTTTAGTGTAATGAAAAAAGATAACTTAGTTTAGTGTAATGAAAAAAGATAACTTAGTTTAGTGTAATGAAAAAAGATAATATAGTTTAGTGTAATGAAAAAAGATAATATAGTTTAGTGTAATGAAAAAAGATAACTTAGTTTAGTGTAATGAGAAAAGATAACTTAGTTTAGTGTAATGAAAAAAGATGACTTAGTTTAGTGTAATGAAAAAAGATAACTTAGTTTAGTGTAATGAAAAAAGATGACTTAGTTTAGTGTAATGAAAAAAGATAATATAGTTTAGTGTAATGAAAAAAGATAACTTAGTTTAGTGTAATGAAAAAAGATAACTTAGTTTAGTGTAATGAAAAAAGATAACTTAGTTTAGTGTAATGAAAAAAGATAACTTAGTTTAGTGTAATGAAAAAAGATAACTTAGTTTAGTGTAATGAAAAAAGATGACTTAGTTTAGTGTAATGAAAAAAGATAACTTAGTTTAGTGTAATGAAAAAAGATAACTTAGTTTAGTGTAATGAAAAAAGATAACTTAGTTTAGTGTAATGAAAAAAGATAATATAGTTTAGTGTAATGAAAAAAGATAACTTAGTTTAGTGTAATGAGAAAAGATAACTTAGTTTAGTGTAATGAAAAAAGATAACTTAGTTTAGTGTAATGAAAAAAGATAACTTAGTTTAGTGTAATGAAAAAAGATAACTTAGTTTAGTGTAATGAAAAAAGATAACTTAGTTTAGTGTAATGAAAAAAGATAATATAGTTTAGTGTAATGAAAAAAGATAACTTAGTTTAGTGTAATGAAAAAAGATAACTTAGTTTAGTGTAATGAAAAAAGATAATATAGTTTAGTGTAATGAAAAAAGATGACTTAGTTTAGTGTAATGAAAAAAGATAACTTAGTTTAGTGTAATGAAAAAAGATGACTTAGTTTAGTGTAATGAAAAAAGATAACTTAGTTTAGTGTAATGAAAAAAGATAATATAGTTTAGTGTAATGAAAAAAGATAACTTAGTTTAGTATAATGAAAAAAGATAACTTAGTTTAGTGTAATGAAAAAAGATAATATAGTTTAGTGTAATGAAAAAAGATGACTTAGTTTAGTGTAATGAAAAAAGATAATATAGTTTAGTGTAATGAAAAAAGATGACTTAGTTTAGTGTAATGAAAAAAGATAATATAGTTTAGTGTAATGAAAAAAGATAATATAGTTTAGTGTAATGAAAAAAGATAACTTAGTTTAGTGTAATGAAAAAATATAATATAGTTCAGTGTAATGAAATAAGATAATATAGTTCAGTGTAATGAAAAAAGATAATATAGTTTAGTGTAATGAAAAAAGATAATATAGTTTAGTGTAATGAAAAACGATAATATAGTTTAGTGTAATTAAATAAGATAACTTAGTTTAGTGTAATGAAAAAAGATAACTTAGTTTAGTGTAATGAAAAAAGATAACTTAGTTTAGTGTAATGAAAAAAGATAATATAGTTTAGTGTAATGAAAAAAGATAACTTAGTTTAGTGTAATGAAAAAAGATAACTTAGTTTAGTGTAATGAAAAAAGATAATATAGTTTAGTGTAATGAAAAAAGATAACTTAGTTTAGTGTAATGAAAAAAGATAATATAGTTTAGTGTAATGAAAAAAGATAATATAGTTTAGTGTAATGAAAAAAGATAATATAATTTAGTGTAATGAAAAAAGATAACTTAGTTTAGTGTAAGGAAAAAAGATAATATAGTTTAGTGTAATGAAAAAAGATAACTTAGTTTAGTGTAATGAAAAAAGATGACTTAGTTTAGTGTAATGAAAAAAGATTACTTAGTTTAGTGTAATGAAAAAAGATGACTTAGTTTAGTGTAATGAAAAAAGATGACTTAGTTTAGTGTAATGTAAAAAGATGACTTAGTTTAGTGTAATGAAAAAAAATAATATAGTTTAGTGTAATGAAAAAAGATAAGATTGTTTAGTGTAATGAAAAAAGATAAGATTGTTTAGTGTAATGAAAAAAGATAACTTAGTTTAGTGTAATGAAAAAAGATAACATAGTTTAGTGTAATGAAAAAAGATAACATAGTTTAGTGTAATGAAAAAAGATAAGATTGTTTAGTGTAATGAAAAAAGATAAGATTGTTTAGTGTAATGAAAAAAGATAACTCAGTTTAGTGTAATGAAAAAAGATAACATAGTTTAGTGTAATGAAAAAAGATAACATAGTTTAGTGTAATGAAAAAAGATAACTTAGTTTAGTGTAATGAAAAAAGATAACTTAGTTTAGTGTAATGAAAAAAGATAACTTAGTTTAGTGTAATGAAAAAAGATAACATAGTTTAGTGTAATGAAAAAAGATAACATAGTTTAGTGTAATGAAAAAAGATAACATAGTTTAGTGTAATGAAAAAAGATAACTTAGTTTAGTGTAATGAAAAAAGATAAGATTGTTTAGTGTAATGAAAAAAGATAACTTAGTTTAGTGTAATGAAAAAAAAATAACTTAGTTTAGTGTAATGAAAAAAGATAACATAGTTTAGTGTAATGAAAAAAGATAACATAGTTTAGTGTAATGAAAAAAGATAAGATTGTTTAGTGTAATGAAAAAAGATAAGATTGTTTAGTGTAATGAAAAAAGATAAGATTGTTTAGTGTAATGAAAAAAGATAACTTAGTTTAGTGTAATGAAAAAAGATAACATAGTTTAGTGTAATGAAAAAAGATAACATAGTTTAGTGTAATGAAAAAAGATAACATAGTTTAGTGTAATGAAAAAAGATAACATAGTTTAGTGTAATGAAAAAAGATAACTTAGTTTAGTGTAATGAAAAAAGATAACATAGTTTAGTGTAATGAAAAAAGATAAGATTGTTTAGTGTAATGAAAAAAGATAACTTAGTTTAGTGTAATGAAAAAAGATAACATAGTTTAGTGTAATGAAAAAAGATAAGATTGTTTAGTGTAATGAAAAAAGATAAGATTGTTTAGTGTAATGAAAAAAGATAACTTAGTTTAGTGTAATGAAAAAAGATAACATAGTTTAGTGTAATGAAAAAAGATAACATAGTTTAGTGTAATGAAAAAAGATAACATAGTTTAGTGTAATGAAAAAAGATAACATAGTTTAGTGTAATGAAAAAAGATAACTTAGTTTAGTGTAATGAAAAAAGATAACATAGTTTAGTGTAATGAAAAAAGATAAGATTGTTTAGTGTAATGAAAAAAGATAACTTAGTTTAGTGTAATGAAAAAAGATAACATAGTTTAGTGTAATGAAAAAAGATAAGATTGTTTAGTGTAATGAAAAAAGATAAGATTGTTTAGTGTAATGAAAAAAGATAACTTAGTTTAGTGTAATGAAAAAAGATAACATAGTTTAGTGTAATGAAAAAAGATAAGATTGTTTAGTGTAATGAAAAAAGATAAGATTGTTTAGTGTAATGAAAAAAGATAACTTAGTTTAGTGTAATGAAAAAAGATAACTTAGTTTAGTGTAATGAAAAAAGATAACTTAGTTTAGTGTAATGAAAAAAGATAACTTAGTTTAGTGTAATGAAAAAAGATAACTTAGTTTAGTGTAATGAAAAAAGATAACTTAGTTTAGTGTAATGAAAAAAGATAACTTAGTTTAGTGTAATGAAAAAAGATAACTTAGTTTAGTGTAATGAAAAAAGATAACATAGTTTAGTGTAATGAAAAAAGATAACTTAGTTTAGTGTAATGAAAAAAGATAACTTAGTTTAGTGTAATGAAAAAAGATAAGATTGTTTAGTGTAATGAAAAAAGATAACTTAGTTTAGTGTAATGAAAAAAGATAACATAGTTTAGTGTAATGAAAAAAGATAACTTAGTTTAGTGTAATGAAAAAAGATAACTTAGTTTAGTGTAATGAAAAAAGATAAGATTGTTTAGTGTAATGAAAAAAGATAACTTAGTTTAGTGTAATGAAAAAAGATAACATAGTTTAGTGTAATGAAAAAAGATAACTTAGTTTAGTGTAATGAAAAAAGATAACTTAGTTTAGTGTAATGAAAAAAGATAACTTAGTTTAGTGTAATGAAAAAAGATAACTTAGTTTAGTGTAATGAAAAAAGATAACTTAGTTTAGTGTAATGAAAAAAGATGACATAGTTTAGTGTAATGAAAAAAGATAACATAGTTTAGTGTAATGAAAAAAGATAACTTAGTTTAGTGTAATGAAAAAAGATAACTTAGTTTAGTGTAATGAAAAAAGATAACTTAGTTTAGTGTAATGAAAAAAGATAACTTAGTTTAGTGTAATGAAAAAAGATAAGATTGTTTAGTGTAATGAAAAAAGATAACTTAGTTTAGTGTAATGAAAAAAGATAACATAGTTTAGTGTAATGAAAAAAGATAACTTAGTTTAGTGTAATGAAAAAAGATAACTTAGTTTAGTGTAATGAAAAAAGATAACTTAGTTTAGTGTAATGAAAAAAGATAACTTAGTTTAGTGTAATGAAAAAAGATAACTTAGTTTAGTGTAATGAAAAAAGATGACATAGTTTAGTGTAATGAAAAAAGATAACATAGTTTAGTGTAATGAAAAAAGATAACTTAGTTTAGTGTAATGAAAAAAGATAACTTAGTTTAGTGTAATGAAAAAAGATAACTTAGTTTAGTGTAATGAAAAAAGATAACATAGTTTAGTGTAATGAAAAAAGATAACTTAGTTTAGTGTAATGAAAAAAGATAACATAGTTTAGTGTAATGAAAAAAGATAAGATTGTTTAGTGTAATGAAAAAAGATAAGATTGTTTAGTGTAATGAAAAAAGATAACTTAGTTTAGTGTAATGAAAAAAGATAACTTAGTTTAGTGTAATGAAAAAAGATAACTTAGTTTAGTGTAATGAAAAAAGATAACTTAGTTTAGTGTAATGAAAAAAGATAACTTAGTTTAGTGTAATGAAAAAAGATAACTTAGTTTAGTGTAATGAAAAAAGATAACTTAGTTTAGTGTAATGAAAAAAGATAACTTAGTTTAGTGTAATGAAAAAAGATAACATAGTTTAGTGTAATGAAAAAAGATAACTTAGTTTAGTGTAATGAAAAAAGATAACTTAGTTTAGTGTAATGAAAAAAGATAAGATTGTTTAGTGTAATGAAAAAAGATAACTTAGTTTAGTGTAATGAAAAAAGATAACATAGTTTAGTGTAATGAAAAAAGATAACTTAGTTTAGTGTAATGAAAAAAGATAACTTAGTTTAGTGTAATGAAAAAAGATAACTTAGTTTAGTGTAATGAAAAAAGATAACTTAGTTTAGTGTAATGAAAAAAGATAACTTAGTTTAGTGTAATGAAAAAAGATAACTTAGTTTAGTGTAATGAAAAAAGATAACTTAGTTTAGTGTAATGAAAAAAGATAACTTAGTTTAGTGTAATGAAAAAAGATAACTTAGTTTAGTGTAATGAAAAAAGATAACTTAGTTTAGTGTAATGAAAACAGATAACTTAGTTTAGTGTAATGAAAAAAGATAACATAGTTTAGTGTAATGAAAAAAGATAACTTAGTTTAGTGTAATGAAAAAAGATAACTTAGTTTAGTGTAATGAAAAAAGATAACTTAGTTTAGTGTAATGAAAAAAGATAAGATTGTTTAGTGTAATGAAAAAAGATAACTTAGTTTAGTGTAATGAAAAAAGATAACATAGTTTAGTGTAATGAAAAAAGATAACTTAGTTTAGTGTAATGAAAAAAGATAACTTAGTTTAGTGTAATGAAAAAAGATAACTTAGTTTAGTGTAATGAAAAAAGATAACTTAGTTTAGTGTAATGAAAAAAGATAACATAGTTTAGTGTAATGAAAAAAGATAACTTAGTTTAGTGTAATGAAAAAAGATAACTTAGTTTAGTGTAATGAAAAAAGATAACTTAGTTTAGTGTAATGAAAAAAGATAAGATTGTTTAGTGTAATGAAAAAAGATAACTTAGTTTAGTGTAATGAAAAAAGATAACATAGTTTAGTGTAATGAAAAAAGATAACTTAGTTTAGTGTAATGAAAAAAGATAACTTAGTTTAGTGTAATGAAAAAAGATAACTTAGTTTAGTGTAATGAAAAAAGATAACTTAGTTTAGTGTAATGAAAAAAGATAACTTAGTTTAGTGTAATGAAAAAAGATAACTTAGTTTAGTGTAATGAAAAAAGATAACTTAGTTTAGTGTAATGAAAAAAGATAACTTAGTTTAGTGTAATGAAAAAAGATAAGATTGTTTAGTGTAATGAAAAAAGATAAGATTGTTTAGTGTAATGAAAAAAGATAAGATTGTTTAGTGTAATGAAAAAAGATAACATAGTTTAGTGTAATGAAAAAAGATGACATAGTTTAGTGTAATGAAAAAAGATAACTTAGTTTAGTGTAATGAAAAAAGATAACTTAGTTTAGTGTAATGAAAAAAGATAACATAGTTTAGTGTAATGGAAAAAGATAACTTAGTTTAGTGTAATGAAAAAAGATAACTTAGTTTAGTGTAATGAAAAAAGATAACTTAGTTTAGTGTAATGAAAAAGATAACTTAGTTTAGTGTAATGAAAAAAGATAACTTAGTTTAGTGTAATGAAAAAAGATAAGATTGTTTAGTGTAATGAAAAAAGATAAGATTGTTTAGGGTAATGAAAAAAGATAAGATTGTTTAGTGTAATGAAAAAAGATAACATAGTTTAGTGTAATGAAAAAAGATGACATAGTTTAGTGTAATGAAAAAAGATAACTTAGTTTAGTGTAATGAAAAAAGATAACTTAGTTTAGTGTAATGAAAAAAGATAACTTAGTTTAGTGTAATGAAAAAAGATAACTTAGTTTAGTGTAATGAAAAAAGATAACATAGTTTAGTGTAATGAAAAAAGATGACATAGTTTAGTGTAATGAAAAAAGATAACTTAGTTTAGTGTAATGAAAAAAGATAACTTAGTTTAGTGTAATGAAAAAAGATAACATAGGTTAGTGTAATGAAAAAAGATAACTTAGTTTAGTGTAATGAAAAAAGATAACTTAGTTTAGTGTAATGAAAAAAGATAACATAGTTTAGTGTAATGAAAAAAGATAAGATTGTTTAGTGTAATGAAAAAAGATAAGATTGTTTAGTGTAATGAAAAAAGATAACTTAGTTTAGTGTAATGAAAAAAGATAACTTAGTTTAGTGTAATGAAAAAAGATAACTTAGTTTAGTGTAATGAAAAAAGATAACTTAGTTTAGTGTAATGAAAAAAGATAAGATTGTTTAGTGTAATGAAAAAAGATAACTTAGTTTAGTGTAATGAAAAAAGATAACTTAGTTTAGTGTAATGAAAAAAGATAACTTAGTTTAGTGTAATGAAAAAAGATAACTTAGTTTAGTGTAATGAAAAAAGATAAGATTGTTTAGTGTAATGAAAAAAGATAAGATTGTTTAGTGTAATGAAAAAAGATAACATAGTTTAGTGTAATGAAAAAAGATAAGATTGTTTAGTGTAATGAAAAAAGATAACTTAGTTTAGTGTAATGAAAAAAGATAACTTAGTTTAGTGTAATGAAAAAAGATAAGATTGTTTAGTGTAATGAAAAAAGATAACATAGTTTAGTGTAATGAAAAAAGATAACTTAGTTTAGTGTAATGAAAAAAGATGACTTAGTTTAGTGTAATGAAAAAAGATAACTTAGTTTAGTGTAATGAAAAAAGATAACTTAGTTTAGTGTAATGAAAAAAGATGACTTAGTTTAGTGTAAGGAAAAAAGATGACTTAGTTTAGTGTAATGAGAAAAGATAACTTAGTTTAGTGTAATGAAAAAAGATAACTTAGTTTAGTGTAATGAAAAAAGATAATATAATTTAGTGTAATGAAAAAAGATAACTTAGTTTAGTGTAATGAAAAAAAATAACTTAGTTTAGTGTAATGAAAAAAAATAACTTAGTTTAGTGTAATGAAAAAAGATAACTTAGTTTAGTGTAATGAAAAAAGATAACTTAGTTTAGTGTAATGAAAAAAGATAACTTAGTTTAGTGTAATGAAAAAAGATAACTTAGTTTAGTGTAATGAAAAAAAATAACTTAGTTTAGTGTAATCAAAAAAGATAACTTAGTTTAGTGTAATGAAAAAAAATAACTTAGTTTAGTGTAATGAAAAAAGATAACTTAGTTTAGTGTAATGAAAAAAGATAACTTAGTTTAGTGTAATGAAAAAAAATAACTTAGTTTAGTGTAATGAAAAAAGATAACTTAGTTTAGTGTAATGAAAAAAGATAATATAATTTAGTGTAATGAAAAAAGATAACTTAGTTTAGTGTAATGAAAAAAGATAACTTAGTTTAGTGTAATGAAAAAAGATAACTTAGTTTAGTGTAATGAAAAAAGATAATATAATTTAGTGTAATGAAAAAAGATAACTTAGTTTAGTGTAATGAAAAAAGATAAGATTGTTTAGTGTAATGAAAAAAGATAACTTTGTTTAGTATAATGAAAAAAGATAACTTAGTTTAGTATAATGAAAAAAAATAACTTAGTTTAGTGTAATGAAAAAAGATAACTTAGTTTAGTGTAATGAAAAAAGATAACTTAGTTTAGTGTAATGAAAAAAGATAACTTAGTTTAGTGTAATGAAAAAAGATGACTTAGTTTAGTGTAATGAGAAAAGATAACTTAGTTTAGTGTAATGAAAAAAGATAACTTAGTTTAGTGTAATGAAAAAAGATAATATAATTTAGTGTAATGAAAAAAGATAACTTAGTTTAGTGTAATGAAAAAAAATAACTTAGTTTAGTGTAATGAAAAAAAATAACTTAGTTTAGTGTAATGAAAAAAGATAACTTAGTTTAGTGTAATGAAAAAAGATAACTTAGTTTAGTGTAATGAAAAAAGATAACTTAGTTTAGTGTAATGAAAAAAGATAACTTAGTTTAGTGTAATGAAAAAAAATAACTTAGTTTAGTGTAATGAAAAAAGATAACTTAGTTTAGTGTAATGAAAAAAAATAACTTAGTTTAGTGTAATGAAAAAAGATAACTTAGTTTAGTGTAATGAAAAAAGATAACTTAGTTTAGTGTAATGAAAAAAAATAACTTAGTTTAGTGTAATGAAAAAAGATAACTTAGTTTAGTGTAATGAAAAAAGATAATATAATTTAGTGTAATGAAAAAAGATAACTTAGTTTAGTGTAATGAAAAAAGATAACTTAGTTTAGTGTAATGAAAAAAGATAACTTAGTTTAGTGTAATGAAAAAAGATAACTTAGTTTAGTGTAATGAAAAAAGATAACTTAGTTTAGTGTAATGAAAAAAGATGACTCAGTTTAGTGTAATGAAAAAAGATGACTCAGTTTAGTGTAATGAAAAAAGATAACTTAGTTTAGTGTAATGAAAAAAGATAACTTAGTTTAGTGTAATGAAAAAAGATGACTTAGTTTAGTGTAATGAAAAAAGATAACTTAGTTTAGTGTAATGAAAAAAGATAACTTAGTTTAGTGTAATGAAAAAAGATGACTTAGTTTAGTGTAATGAAAAAAGATAACTTAGTTTAGTGTAATGGAAAAAGATGACTTAGTTTAGTGTAATGAAAAAAGATGACTCAGTTTAGTGTAATGAAAAAAGATGACTTAGTTTAGTGTAATGAAAAAAGATAACTTAGTTTAGTGTAATGGAAAAAGATGACTTAGTTTAGTGTAATGAAAAAAGATAACTTAGTTTAGTGTAATGAAAAAAGATAACTTAGTTTAGTGTAATGAAAAAAGATGACTTAGTTTAGTGTAATGAAAAAAGATAACTTAGTTTAGTGTAATGGAAAAAGATGACTTAGTTTAGTGTAATGAAAAAAGATGACTCAGTTTAGTGTAATGAAAAAAGATAACTTAGTTTAGTGTAATGAAAAAAGATAACTTAGTTTAGTGTAATGAAAAAAGATAACTTAGTTTAGTGTAATGAAAAAAGATAACTTAGTTTAGTGTAATGAAAAAAGATAACTTAGTTTAGTGTAATGAAAAAAAATAACTTAGTTTAGTGTAATGAAAAAAGATAACTTAGTTTAGTGTAATGAAAAAAGATAACTTAGTTTAGTGTAATGAAAAAAAATAACTTAGTTTAGTGTAATGAAAAAAGATAACTTAGTTTAGTGTAATGAAAAAAGATAACTTAGTTTAGTGTAATGAAAAAAAATAACTTAGTTTAGTGTAATGAAAAAAAATAACTTAGTTTAGTGTAATGAAAAAAGATAACTTAGTTTAGTGTAATGAAAAAAGATAACTTTGTTTAGTATAATGAAAAAAGATAATATAGTTTAGTGTAATGAAAAAAGATAATATAGTTTAGTGTAATGAAAAAAAATGACTTAGTTTAGTGTAATGAAAAAAGATAACTTAGTTTAGTGTAATGAAAAAAGATAACTTAGTTTAGTGTAATGAAAAAAGATAATATAATTTAGTGTAATGAAAAAAGATAACTTAGTTTAGTGTAATGAAAAAAGATAACTTAGTTTAGTGTAATGAAAAAAGATAACTTAGTTTAGTGTAATGAAAAAAGATGACTTAGTTTAGTGTAATGAAAAAAGATAATATAATTTAGTGTAATGAAAAAAGATAACTTAGTTTAGTGTAATGAAAAAAGATAACTTAGTTTAGTGTAATGAAAAAGTATAACTTAGTTTAGTGTAATGAAAAAAGATAATATAATTTAGTGTAATGAAAAAAGATGACTCAGTTTAGTGTAATGAAAAAGTATAACTTAGTTTAGTGTAATGAAAAAAGATAACTTAGTTTAGTGTAATGAAAAAAGATAACTTAGTTTAGTGTAATGAAAAAAGATGACTTAGTTTAGTGTAATGAAAAAAGATAATATAATTTAGTGTAATGAAAAAAGATAACTTAGTTTAGTTTAATTAAAAAAGACAACTTAGTTTAGTGTAATGGAAAAAGATGACTTAGTTTAGTGTAATGAAAAAAAATGACTTAGTTTAGTGTAATGAAAAAAGATAACTTAGTTTAGTGTAATGAAAAAAGATAATATAATTTAGTGTAATGAAAAAAGATAATATAATTTAGTGTAATGAAAAAAGATAACTTAGTTTAGTGTAATGAAAAAAGATAACTTAGTTTAGTGTAATGAAAAAAGATGACTTAGTTTAGTGTAATGAAAAAAGATAACTTAGTTTAGTGTAATGAAAAAAGATAACATAGTTTAGTGTAATGAAAAAAGATAACTTAGTTTAGTGTAATGAAAAAAAATGACTTAGTTTAGTGTAATGAAAAAAGATAACTTAGTTTAGTGTAATGAAAAAGTATAACTTAGTTTAGTTTAATTAAAAAAGATAACTGAGTTTAGTTTAATTAAAAAAGACAACTTAGTTTAGTGTAATGAAAAAAAAAACTTAGTTTAGTGTAATGAAAAAAAAATAACTTAGTTTAGTGTAATGAAAACAGAGAACTTAGTTTAGTGTAATGAAAAAAGATAACTTAGTTTAGTGTAATGGAAAAAGATGACTTAGTTTAGTGTAATGAAAAAAGATAACTTAGTTTAGTGTAATGAAAAAAGATAATTTAGTTTAGTGTAATGAAAAAAGATAACTTAGTTTAGTGTAATGAAAAAAGATAACTTAGTTTAGTGTAATGAAAAAAGATAACTTAGTTTAGTGTAATGAAAAAAGATAACTTAGTTTAGTGTAATGAAAAAAGATAACTTAGTTTAGTGTAATGAAAAAAGATAACTTAGTTTAGTGTTATGTAAAAAGATGACTTAGTTTAGTGTAATGAGAAAAGATAACTTAGTTTAGTATAATGAAAAAAGATAACTTAGTTTAGTGTAATGGAAAAAGATGACTTAGTTTAGTGTAATGAAAAAAGATAACTTAGTTTAGTGTAATGAAAAAAGATAACTTAGTTTAGTGTAATGAAAAAAGATAACTTAGTTTAGTGTAATGAAAAAAGATAACTTAGTTTAGTGTAATGAAAAAAGATAACTTAGTTTAGTGTTATGTAAAAAGATGACTTAGTTTAGTGTAATGAGAAAAGATAACTTAGTTTAGTGTAATGGAAAAAGATGACTTAGTTTAGTGTAATGAAAAAAGATGACTTAGTTTAGTGTAATGAAAAAGATAACTTAGTTTAGTGTAATGAAAAAAATAACTTAGTTTAGTGTAATGAAAAAAGATGACTTAGTTTAGTGTAATGAAAAAAGATAACTTAGTTTAGTTTAATTAAAAAAGATAACTGAGTTTAGTTTAATTAAAAAAGACAACTTAGTTTAGTGTAATGGAAAAAGATGACTTAGTTTAGTGTAATGAAAAAAGATGACTTAGTTTAGTGTAATGGAAAAAGATGACTTAGTTTAGTTTAATTAAAAAAGATAACTGAGTTTAGTTTAATTAAAAAAGACAACTTAGTTTAGTGTAATGGAAAAAGATGACTTAGTTTAGTGTAATGAAAAAAGATAACTTAGTTTAGTTTAATTAAAAAAGATAACTGAGTTTAGTTTAATTAAAAAAGACAACTTAGTTTAGTGTAATGGAAAAAGATGACTTAGTTTAGTGTAATGAAAAAAGATGACTTAGTTTAGTGTAATGAAAAAAGATGACTTAGTTTAGTGTAATGGAAAAAGATGACTTAGTTTAGTGTAATGAAAAAAGATAAGATTGTTTAGTGTAATGGAAAAAGATAACTTAGTTTAGTGTAATGAAAAAGATGACTTAGTTTAGTGTAATGAAAAAAGATAACTTAGTTTAGTGTAATGAAAAAAGATAACTTAGTTTAGTGTAATGAAAAAAGATAACTTAGTTTAGTGTAATGAAAAAAGATAACTTAGTTTAGTTTAATTAAAAAAGATAACTTAGTTTAGTTTAATGAAAAAAGATAACTTAGTTTAGTGTAATGAAAAAAGATAACTTAGTTTAGTTTAATGAAAAAAGATAACTTAGTTTAGTTTAATGAAAAAAGATAACTTAGTTTAGTTTAATGAAAAAAGATAACTTAGTTTAGTTTAATTAAAAAAGATAACTTAGTTTAGTTTAATTAAAAAAGATAACTTAGTTTAGTTTAATGAAAAAGATGACTTAGTTTAGTGTAATGAAAAAAGATAAGATTGTTTAGTGTAATGGAAAAAGATAACTTAGTTTAGTGTAATGAAAAAGATAACTTAGTTTAGTGTAATGAAAAAAGATAACTTAGTTTAGTGTAATGAAAAAAGATAACTTAGTTTAGTTTAATGAAAAAAGATAACTTAGTTTAGTGTAATGAAAAAAGATAACTTAGTTTAGTTTAATGAAAAAAGATAACTTAGTTTAGTGTAATGAAAAAAGATAACATAGTTTAGTTTAATGAAAAAAGATAACTTAGTTTAGTGTAATGAAAAAAGATAACTTAGTTTAGTTTAATGAAAAAAGATAACTTAGTTTAGTGTAATGAAAAAAGATAACATAGTTTAGTGTAATGAAAAAAGATAATATAATTTAGTGTAATGAAAAAAGATAACTTAGTTTAGTGTTATGTAAAAAGATGACTTAGTTTAGTGTAATGAGAAAAGATAACTTAGTTTAGTTTAATGAAAAAAGATAACTTAGTTTAGTGTAATGAAAAAAGATAACTTAGTTTAGTGTAATGAAAAAAGATAACTTAGTTTAGTTTAATGAAAAAAGATAACTTAGTTTAGTGTAATGAAAAAAGATAACTTAGTTTAGTTTAATGAAAAAAGATAACTTAGTTTAGTGTAATGAAAAAAGATAACATAGTTTAGTGTAATGAAAAAAGATAATATAATTTAGTGTAATGAAAAAAGATAACTTAGTTTAGTGTTATGTAAAAAGATGACTTAGTTTAGTGTAATGAGAAAAGATAACTTAGTTTAGTTTAATGAAAAAAGATAACTTAGTTTAGTGTTATGTAAAAAGATGACTTAGTTTAGTGTAATGAGAAAAGATAACTTAGTTTAGTGTAATGAAAAAAGATAACTTAGTTTAGTGTAATGAAAAAAGATAATATAATTTAGTGTAATGAGAAAAGATAACTTAGTTTAGTTTAATGAAAAAAGATAACTTAGTTTAGTATAATGAAAAAAGATAACTTAGTTTAGTGTAATGAAAAAAGATAACTTAGTTTAGTGTAATGAAAAAAGATAACTTAGTTTAGTGTTATGTAAAAAGATGACTTAGTTTAGTGTAATGAGAAAAGATAACTTAGTTTAGTTTTATGAAAAAAGATAACTTAGTTTAGTTTAATGAAAAAAGATAATTTAGTTTAGTATAATGAAAAAAGATGACTTAGTTTAGTGTAATGAAAAAAGATAACTTAGTTTAGTGTAATGAAAAAAGATAACTTAGTTTAGTATAATGAAAAAAGATAACTTAGTTTAGTGTAATGAAAAAAGATAACTTAGTTTAGTGTAATGAAAAAAGATAACTTAGTTTAGTATAATGAAAAAAGATGACTTAGTTTAGTGTAATGAGAAAAGATAACTTAGTTTAGTATAATGAAAAAAGATAACTTAGTTTAGTGTAATGGAAAAAGATGACTTAGTTTAGTGTAATGAAAAAAGATAACTTAGTTTAGTGTAATTAAAATAATAACTTAGTTTAGTGTAATGAAAAAAGATAACTTAGTTTAGTGTAATGAAAAAAGATGACTTAGTTTAGTGTAATGAAAAAAGATGACTTAGTTTAGTGTAATGAAAAAAGATAACTTAGTTTAGTGTAATGAAAAAAATAACTTAGTTTAGTGTAATGAAAAAAGATGACTTAGTTTAGTGTAATGAAAAAAGATAACTTAGTTTAGTGTAATGAAAAAAGATAACTTAGTTTAGTGTAATGAAAAAAGATAACTTAGTTTAGTGTTATGTAAAAAGATGACTTAGTTTAGTGTAATGAGAAAAGATAACTTAGTTTAGTGTAATGGAAAAAGATGACTTAGTTTAGTGTAATGAAAAAAGATGACTTAGTTTAGTGTAATGAAAAAGATAACTTAGTTTAGTGTAATGAAAAAAATAACTTAGTTTAGTGTAATGAAAAAAGATGACTTAGTTTAGTGTTATGTAAAAAGATGACTTAGTTTAGTGTAATGAGAAAAGATAACTTAGTTTAGTGTTATGTAAAAAGATAACTTAGTTTAGTGTAATGAAAAAAGATGACTTAGTTTAGTGTAATGAAAAAAGATAACTTAGTTTAGTTTAATTAAAAAAGATAACTGAGTTTAGTTTAATTAAAAAAGACAACTTAGTTTAGTGTAATGGAAAAAGATGACTTAGTTTAGTGTAATGAAAAAAGATGACTTAGTTTAGTGTAATGGAAAAAGATGACTTAGTTTAGTTTAATTAAAAAAGATAACTGAGTTTAGTTTAATTAAAAAAGACAACTTAGTTTAGTGTAATGGAAAAAGATGACTTAGTTTAGTGTAATGAAAAAAGATGACTTAGTTTAGTGTAATGGAAAAAGATGACTTAGTTTAGTGTAATGAAAAAAGATGACTTAGTTTAGTGTAATGGAAAAAGATAACTTAGTTTAGTGTAATGAAAAAAGATAACTTAGTTTAGTGTTATGTAAAAAGATGACTTAGTTTAGTGTAATGAAAAAAGATAACTTAGTTTAGTGTTATGTAAAAAGATGACTTAGTTTAGTGTAATGAAAAAAGATAACTTAGTTTAGTATAATGAAAAAAGATAACTTAGTTTAGTATAATGAAAAAAGATAACTTAGTTTAGTGTAATGAAAAAAGATAACTTAGTTTAGTGTTATGTAAAAAGATGACTTAGTTTAGTGTAATGAAAAAAGATAACTTAGTTTAGTGTTATGTAAAAAGATGACTTAGTTTAGTGTAATGAAAAAGATAACTTAGTTTAGTGTAATGAAAAAAGATAACTTAGTTTAGTTTAATGAAAAAAGATAACTTAGTTTAGTTTAATGAAAAAAGATAACTTAGTTTAGTATAATGAAAAAAGATAACTTAGTTTAGTGTAATGAAAAAAGATAACTTAGTTTAGTGTTATGTAAAAAGATGACTTAGTTTAGTGTAATGAAAAAAGATAACTTAGTTTAGTGTAATGAAAAAAGATAACATAGTTTAGTGTAATGAAAAAAGATAACTTAGTTTAGTGTAATGAAAAAAGATAACATAGTTTAGTGTAATGAAAAAAGATAACATAGTTTAGTGTAATGAAAAAGATAACTTAGTTTAGTGTAATTAAAAAAGATAACTTAGTTTAGTGTAATGAAAAAAGATAACTTAGTTTAGTGTAATGAAAAAAGATAACTTAGTTTAGTGTTATGTAAAAAGATGACTTAGTTTAGTGTAATGAGAAAAGATAACTTAGTTTAGTTTAATGAAAAAAGATAACTTAGTTTAGTTTAATGAAAAAAGATAATTTAGTTTAGTATAATGAAAAAAGATGACTTAGTTTAGTGTAATGAAAAAAGATAACTTAGTTTAGTGTAATGAAAAAAGATAACTTAGTTTAGTGTAATGAAAAAAGATAACTTAGTTTAGTGTAATGAAAAAAGATAACTTAGTTTAGTGTTATGTAAAAAGATGACTTAGTTTAGTGTAATGAAAAAAGATAACTTAGTTTAGTGTAATGAAAAAAGATAACATAGTTTAGTGTAATGAAAAAAGATAACTTAGTTTAGTGTAATGAAAAAAGATAACTTAGTTTAGTGTAATGAAAAAAGATAACTTAGTTTAGTGTAATGAAAAAAGATAATATAATTTAGTGTAATGAAAAAAGATAATATAATTTAGTGTAATGAAAAAAGATAACATAGTTTAGTGTAATTAAAAAAGATAACTTAGTTTAGTGTAATGAAAAAAGATAACTTAGTTTAGTATAATGAAAAAAGATAACTTAGTTTAGTGTAATGAAAAAAGATAACTTAGTTTAGTGTAATGAAAAAAGATAACTTAGTTTAGTGTTATGTAAAAAGATGACTTAGTTTAGTGTAATGAGAAAAGATAACTTAGTTTAGTTTAATGAAAAAAGATAACTTAGTTTAGTTTAATGAAAAAAGATAATTTAGTTTAGTATAATGAAAAAAGATGACTTAGTTTAGTGTAATGAAAAAAGATAACTTAGTTTAGTGTAATGAAAAAAGATAACTTAGTTTAGTGTAATGAAAAAAGATAACTTAGTTTAGTGTAATGAAAAAAGATAACTTAGTTTAGTGTTATGTAAAAAGATGACTTAGTTTAGTGTAATGAAAAAAGATAACTTAGTTTAGTGTAATGAAAAAAGATAACATAGTTTAGTGTAATGAAAAAAGATAACTTAGTTTAGTGTAATGAAAAAAGATAACATAGTTTAGTGTAATGAAAAAAGATAAGATTGTTTAGTGTAATGAAAAAAGATAAGATTGTTTAGTGTAATGAAAAAAGATAACTTAGTTTAGTGTAATGAAAAAAGATAACTTAGTTTAGTGTAATGAAAAAAGATAACTTAGTTTAGTGTAATGAAAAAAGATAACTTAGTTTAGTGTAATGAAAAAAGATAACTTAGTTTAGTGTTATGTAAAAAGATGACTTAGTTTAGTGTAATGAAAAAAGATAACTTAGTTTAGTGTAATGAAAAAAGATAACTTAGTTTAGTGTAATGAAAAAAGATAACTTAGTTTAGTATAATGAAAAAAGATAACTTAGTTTAGTGTAATGAAAAAAGATAACTTAGTTTAGTGTAATGAAAAAAGATGACTTAGTTTAGTGTTATGTAAAAAGATGACTTAGTTTAGTGTAATGAAAAAAGATAACTTAGTTTAGTGTTATGTAAAAAGATAACTTAGTTTAAGGTAATGAAAAAAGATAACTTAGTTTAGTATAATGAAAAAAGATAACTTAGTTTAGTGTAATGAAAAAAGATAACTTAGTTTAGTGTAATGAAAAAAGATAAGATTGTTTAGTGTAATGAAAAAAGATAACTTTGTTTAGTATAATGAAAAAAGATAACTTAGTTTAGTGTAATGAAAAAAGATAATATAGTTTAGTGTAATGAAAAAAAATAACTTAGTTTAGTGTAATGAAAAAAGATAACTTTGTTTAGTATAATGAAAAAAGATAATATAATTTAGTGTAATGAAAAAAGATAATATAATTTAGTGTAATGAAAAAAGATAATATAGTTTAGTGTAATGAAAAAAGATAATATAGTTTAGTGTAATGAAAAAAGATTATTAATTTAGGGTAATCTTAATCCGTGAAAACTTAAAGCTGGGATGTTTGATGAATATTTGATAAAGATATTTGATGAATACTTGATAATAAGGATATTTGATGAATATTTGATAATAAAGACATTGATCAAAGATCCAAAATTCGCTAATTAAATAACTGATATCGAATCTTCCTGGAATTCATTTTTTAATGTTTTTCAAAATTTTCTCGGAAACCACGAAGCTGACAACTATGAGTAATTAGTGGACACGATGCTAAATGATTTGAGAAAACTTGTGAGCTAATATGAGCATAAAGACGCACTTATCTCAATAGTCATCTTGATTGTTTCCCAGAAAACCTTAGTGATCTAAGTGACGAATAAGGAGAACGATTCCACCAGGATATAAGAGTGATGGAAGAGAGGTTAGGGTTAGGGTTAGGGGTACAGGGTAAGGGTTAGGGTTAGAGGTAGCAGGGTTAGGGTTAGGGTTGGGGTTAGAGGGATCAGGGGCTGTAGAATAGCCAAATGATGACTGATTATTTTTTTAGCCTTCAACGTGATTGTGCAGTTAACAATTCCTAAAAATCCGGGCAAAGAAGCTGTAAACCAAACAAATAAACTTAACTATGACTAAAACTTTTCTTATGTAAAAAAAATTTTCTATTTAACATTTTTTATTTCTACAAGTTTGATTCTTTTTTATAAAAATATTTTGGGTTTTTTTCTGACTCACACTCACCCCTGAACACAATTATTCCTCCAAAACTTGATGATCTTGATGATTTGGTGATCTTGATGTATAATCTATGATTAATTATTAGTAATGTTTACTGTTAGAGGGTATAAGCTGGTACAATTAGATAAAAGGAAATGGCGAGATTGGGGTTAGGGTTGGGGTTGGGAAAGGGTTAGGATTATGGTTAGGGTTAGGATTAGAGTTAGAGTTAGGGTTAGGGTTAGAGTAAGGGTTAGGGTTAGGGTTAGGGTTAGGGTTAAGATTAGAGTTAGGGTTAGAGTTAGGGTTAGTGTTAGGGTTAGGGGTAGGATTATGGTTAGGGTTAGGATTAGGGTTAGGGTTAGAGTAAGGGTTAGGGTTAGGGTTATGGTTAGGATTAGAGTTAGGGTTAGGGTTAGGGTTTAGGTTTAGGGTTAGGGTTAGAGTAAGGGTTAGGGTTAGGGTTAGGGTTAAGATTAGAGTTAGCGTTAGGGTTAGGGTTAGAGTAAGGGTTAGGGTTAGGGTTAGGGTTATGGTTAGGATTAGAGTTAGGGTTAGGGTTAGGGTTTAGGTTTAGGGTTAGGGTTAGGGTTAGGGTTAGAGTAAGGGTTAGGGTTAGGGTTAGGGTTAAGATTAGAGTTAGCGTTAGGGTTAGGGTTAGAGTAAGGGTTAGGGTTAGGGTTAGGGTTAGGGTTATGGTTAGGATTAGAGTTAGGGTTAGGGTTAGGGTTTAGGGTTAGGGTTAGGGTTAGGGTTAGGGTTAGAGTTAGGGTTAGGGTTAGAGTTAGAGTAAGGGTTAGGGTTAGGGTTAGGGTTAGGGTTAGAGTTAGGGTTAGAGTTAGGATTAGAGTTAGGGTTTAGGTTTAGGGTTAGGGTTAGGATTAGGGTTAGGGTTAGGGTTAGGGTTAGAGTTAGGGTTAGGGTTAGGGTTAGAGTTAGAGTAAGGGTTAGGGTTAGGGCTAGGGTTAGGGTTAGAGTTAGAGTTAGGGTTAGGGTTAGGATTAGAGTTAGGGTTAGAGTTAGGATTAGGGTTAGGGTTTAGGTTTAGGGTTAGGGTTAGGATTAGGGTTAGGGTTAGGGTTAGGGTTAAGGTTAGGGTTAGGGTTAGGGTTAGAGTAAGGGTTAGGGTTAGAATTGGGGTTGGGGTTGGGGCTAGTTAGGATTAGGGTTAGGGTTTGGGTTAGGGTTAGGTTTTATCTCTTTAATTTGAGGAAATATAAATTTATACAATTGTATTAAAAGACATTCAAAAACTTAAACAATTCCATTTACAGTACATAAAAAATCTGACCTGATGAGAAATAAATGGATCGTATTTTTGGATTCAGCTTAAATTCAAATGATCTTTTTAGCTTCCTAACAGAAACCTATGTGTTGACCAGTGAAATCAAATAAAACTTTTTTTCATAACTGGATTTTTTTTTTGTTTGAATATATATTTTAAATAGTTTATTTTTAAAATATTTTTTACTTGTTTATTTACTATTTTTGTACATATACATTTTTTTAATATTTTTTTATATAATACAATTTTATATAATTTTTTAAATATATTTTTTCTTTTTGTATATATATTTCTTATATATATTTTAAATAGTTTATTTTTAAAATATTTTTAACTTGTTTATTTACTATTTTTTGTATATATACATTTTTTTAATATTTTTTTTATATGATATAATTTTATATAATTTTTTTAATATATTTTTTCTGTTTGTATATATATTTTTTATATATATTTTAAATAGTTTGTTTTAAAAATATTTTTAACTTGTTTATTTACTATTTTTTGTATATATACATTTTTTTAATATTTTTTTTATATGATATAATTTTATATAATTTTTTTAATATATTTTTTCTGTTTGTATATATATTTTTTATATATATTTTAAATAGTTTGTTTTAAAAATATTTTTAACTTGTTTATTTACTATTTTTTGTATATATACATTTTTTTAATATTTTTTTTATATGATATAATTTTATATAATTTTTTTAATATATTTTTTCTTTTTGTATATATATTTTTTATATATATTTTAAATAGTTTGTTTTAAAAATATTTTTAACTTGTTTATTTACTATTTTTTGTATATATACATTTTTTTAATATTTTTTTTATATGATATAATTTTATATAATTTTTTTAATATATTTTTTCTTTTTGTATATATATTTCTTATATATATTTTAAATAGTTTGTTTTAAAAATATTTTTAACTTGTTTATTTACTATTTTTTGTATATATACATTTTTTTAATATTTTTTTTATATGATATAATTTTATATAATTTTTTTAATATATTTTTTCTTTTTGTATATATATTTTTTATATATATTTTAAATAGTTTGTTTTAAAAATATTTTTAACTTGTTTATTTACTATTTTTTGTATATATACATTTTTTTAATATTTTTTTTATATGATATAATTTTATATAATTTTTTTAATATATTTTTTCTTTTTGTATATATATTTCTTATATATCTTTTAAATAGTTTATTTTTAAAATAGTTTTTACTTGTTTATTTACTATTTTTTGTATATATATTTTTTTAATATATTTTTTAACATATTTTTTTATATAATATCATTTTATATAATTATTTTATATATTTTTTCGTTTTGTATATATATATTTTATATATTTTTTTTATATGATATAATTTTATATATATTTTTTATATATTTTTTTCGTTTTGTATATATATTTTTATATATATTTTAAATAGTTTATTTTAAAAATATTTTGAACTTGTATATTTACTATTTTTTGTATATAAATTTTTGTATATGATGTTTTTATATAATATAATTTTATATAATTTTTTTATATATTTGTTTCTTTTTGTATATATATTTTATATATATTTTAAATAGTTTATTTTAAAAATATTGTTAACTTGTTTATTTACTATTTTTTGTAAAAATTCCACCAAAATCTAAACGGTCGAAAGGGACAGTTTTTTGATAAACACCGCTTGTCAATTTTCGATTTAAAAACCGGAAGCCGTCATCAAGTAGACTGTTTCTCTTTTACAAAATATCCGCCTTGATTATTGATTTTTGCAAAAAAAAATTGTTAACTCTGCATATTTTTCAATGAATTTCGAATGTCTTTCTTTTGCAAACTAAGCTTATTTCCGGGTGAGGGAAAATAGTTATGGTTGATTATCGATTGTTTTCGGTGAAGGAAAACACGTGATCTCACTCGTTTTATATTTCAAAGCAATGACTGCGACTTTTCTTTTGTTTTGTTTTTGTTTCGTTTTTACTTCTTTTTTTAGTTTTATACAGGGTGTTTCAAAAGTCTTGGGAACATAACGATTTTTAATAACTCAAAAACTATTAGGAGTTGAAAAATGAAATTGGTACCGTTGGAAAGGTTAAAGTTTCAAGTTTTGTGGGGAATCTTCAAAGTTGCTCAATATGAGCACCATTCGTCACACGGCAGACATCTAGTCGATAGTCCATTTCCTGCCAAACGCGTTCCAGCATCTTGACGTCAATGGTTCCCACAACTGCCGTTACTCGAGCCTTTAGTTCGTCAATATCTCTTGGAAGGGGCGGCACATAGACTTGTTGCTTGACAAAGCCCCAAAGGAAAAAGTCACACGGGGTAAGATCTGGAGACCTAGGAGGCCAGGGCATGAGAACGTCATCACCTCGCCCAGATCTCCCAATCCATCTACCAGGCAGCCTTGTGTTAAGAAACTGCCTTACTCTAAGACTCCAGTGTGGTGGTGCACCATCTTGTTGAAAAATGAAGTCATCAGATTCTGCTTGTTCCAACTGAGCCATTAACCAGTCTTCCAGCATGTTGAGATAGGATTCACCAGTGATAGTTGCCTCTTCAAAGAAGAACGGTCCATAGACACCTTTCTTGGAAATTGCACAAAACACGTTCACTTTTGGTGAATCTCGTTCGTGCTCAAGAAGTTCATGAGGATTCTCAGTACCCCATATGCGAGTGTTATGCTTGTTAACTTTGCCATTCAGATGGAAGGTCGCCTCATCGCTAAAAACAAGCCGGTCATCAAAGCCGTTATCTTCCAACTTCTCTTGCATTGCAATGCAAAAGTCACGGCGAAGTGGCTTATCAGTGTCCTTCAACTTTTGGACCAACTTGAGCTTGTAAGGTACCATTTGCAGTCGTTTCCTTAAGACACGCCAGACAGTTGCTGGAGCAAGCTGAAGTTCCCTGCTGGCTCTTCTCACTGATTTACGGGGGCTCCGCTGAAAGGCTGTCCGAACTTGCTAAACTGCATCTTCTGAAGTTGAAGGGCGACCTGTTCGCTTACTTGGGCACAAACACCCATCTTTCACAAATTTAGCATGCCATCTGACAATGGATTTCCTTTCAGGGGCTTCTTTTTTAAATTTCCATTTTACACATTTTTTGTAGAATTTTACACATTTTTTTGCAGAATTTTACACATTTTTTTTTGCAGAATTTTACACATTTTTTTGTAGAATTTTACACATTTTTTGTAGAATTTTACACATTCTTTTGCAGATATTCTACACATTTTTTGCGGATATTTTACACAATTATTTACAGAATTTTACACATTTTTTTGTATAATTTTACACATTTTTTAGCAGAAGTTTACACATTTTTTTTTCAGAATTTTACTTTTTTTTCAGAATTTTACGCATTTTCTGCACATAATTTACAGATATTCTACACATTTTTTGCGGATATTTTACACAATTTTTTGCAGAATTTTACACATTTTTTTGTATAATTTTACACAATTTTTAGCAGAAGTTTATACATTTTTTTGCAGAATGTTATATATTTTTTTTGCAGAATTTTTTACATTTTTTTGCAGAATTTTACATATTTTTTTGCTTAATTTTACACATTTTTTGCAGAATTTTACACTTTTTACAGAATTTTACACATTTTTTTGCAGAATTTTACACATTTTTTTGCAGAATTTTACACATTTTTTGCAGATATTTTACACATTTTTTTGCAGTTATTTTTCACCGCAAAATTTCTAAGGAGGTTGGTTGTCGCGAAACATTACCACAAAACTTATTTCACCATACTTAGGATAACTATGCAGTGTATTGTTTGAATTATTCGGCCGATGTAACCTCCCACCTTCTGCAATGACAATGTATTGTTTGAATTATTCAGACTATTTTTATCATCTTGGATATTATTCTCAGAATGTTTCGATCGATGTAACCTCCCACCTTTTTCAGGTGCATCTTTTCAAACACTGGAATCTTTATGTTAAACTCTGGAATCTGTACGGAATTTTTAACGGAACCCTATATTTAATTCACATTAATAGCCTGCTCTCGTTCTAATGTGACCGTATAGACCAGCCCCACGGACGTTGGAGCCTAAAATACAGCGCTAGTATGAATGGAGAGAGGGAAATCACTCGACGATATGTGGACAACTAGGTAATAAAAGCCCTAGAGAAAGTAATAGAATTACTTCTCAAGTGTCAATAGGTAATTGAGCTATATATAATTTTTATTGACACTTCTCACTGTAGATGAAGCCTGATGGCTGCCGAATTTGTTTTTCAGAGACAAAGGAGAACGGTCAGCTGTTAGATAGGGTTCCTTTTATAGACCCCCGATGGAGGGAAATAAATTACTCTCTTAGTAGATAAGGCTGTAATTGTTTTTCAGAGGCAAAGGAAAACTGGATCAGCTGTTGTATAGGATTGCTTTTATAGACTCCCACATAGAGAAATAAATTACTTCTCTATGTGAGATAAGATTATATTTGTTTTTCAGAGACAAAGGAAAATTCGGTCAGAGGGTTCCAATAAAAGGAGATGACAGAACAGCTTTAGTCAGTCAGTCAGTGAGTCAGTGAGAGAGAGGACCTGACTGACTAACAATCAAGTCGCCCAGAATTACTAGAGTCCGTTAGTTCGACTAAAAAAACACAGAGTTGAACTTTAATATTACTGAGCTGCCTTTCTTTGTAGACAAACAAGGGTAAATATTTTTTCTTTATTTTTTTAAATAATTATTCTTATAAGAAAACCACAACAGACCACGTCGTTACAAGCTTAATTCCTTTTATTCAACTGTTCTGCATGAAATGACCCTTCACTTCACAGCGATGAAGCCTGATGGCTGCCGAATTTGTTTTTCAGAGACAAAGGAGACGGTCAGCTGTTAGATAGGGTTGCTTTTATAGACGCACAATGGAGGGAAATAAATTACTTCTCTGTGTAAGATAAGGCTGTATTTGTTTTTCAAAGGAAAATTCGGTCAGCGGCTCCCAATAAAAGGAGAAGACAGAACAGCTTCAGTCAGTGAGTCAGGGAGCGAGAGAACCGGACTGACTAACAATCAAGTCGCTCAGAATTACTGGAGTCCATCGGTTCGACTAAAAATACACAGAGTTAAACTTTAATATTACCGAACTGCCTTTCTTTGTAGACAAACAAGTGTAAATTATTTTTATTTATTTTTTAAATAATTATTCTTCTAAGGAACCCACAACAGACCACGTCGTTACAGACTTAATTCCTTTTATTCAACTGTTCTGCATGAAATGACTCTTCACTTCACAGCGATACCAAGTTGCGGATCCAACCCGGCTGATCGCTCACTGATCTAAACAAACACAACGTGGGAGTGAGTGATCGCTGGACCAGGCGTTTCGGCATCTGCGAACTTCATCAGGGCAGCAACTTTTCCCGAGCAGTATCGGGTGACCTCCCCCCCCTGAACCCAGGAACGACCGAACTGGTGACGTCACGAAAGCTGGAGGTGTGGAATACATATAAAATTAATAAATATATATATACTAACGAAAGATACGTCCTACAAAGTTAAGGGCGACTAATAATGCAATTTCCTGAATCTTAATCATTTAGGAAGTGGAACAATCGAAATAGTAGTAAATTGACTGTCACTTAGAACTGAATTTTACTTAGTACTATATCCAGTGTGCCACAGGTCTGAAGGTTGAAGGTTCAATCCTCATTGCGGGCGATACGAAGAATTGCGAATTACTGAAGATTTCTTCCCAGTCATGGCAGATAGAACAAGGACATGCTACCCCCGTGGATTTAATAAAGGGTTCTGTTTCAAATTCCGTTCAGATTCCCGAGTTCGACAGAAAGATTCCCGGCAAGGTACACCTGAAGAAGGTCGGAGGTTACATCGGCCGAAACGTTGTGATAAAAACACCCAAGATGAGAACAGTAGTCCGAATATACCAAATTCTACAAATTATAAACCCTACTCTCAAAAATTCCGAAACATAATACAAGGCTTTATGGATTTTTTTTGGATTTTTTGGGGGGGATTTTTTAGATTTGGGGGGGGGATTTTTTTGATTTTTTGTGATTTTTTGGATTTTGGGGATTTTCTTTAATTTTTGGGGGATTGTTTTAATTTGGGGGGGG
>OY744555.1:1264727-1357227 GCA_963556195.1 Sepiola atlantica | reverse complement strand
CGTTGTCTGTCGTCAATTAAATATAAAATATAAAAAAAAAATTTAAAAATTAAATTTAAAAAAAAATGCTTAATTAAAAAAAAATCAGTTATGGTTTTAATTTTATTACATTTGCTGCTGATATTAATATTTACTGTTTTATAAGCAATATTGCCATCCACACGTTTTTGAGATTTGAAACACCTACCATTTGACAAAGAGGTCTTCCTCGAAATATATTATGGAACACGGTCACACAGATTACATCAGTGTTGAAGTCTTGCCTAATCAAGTAAGATTTGCTATATAGGAAAAAAAAAAAATTAAAATTAATAAAAAAAAATTTTTTGAGAAAATATATAAATTGAAATCACTTGTTTTTGTCTTACTTCTCAACGCTGACATATTTCCATTTCTTGCATTGTGATAGCCTTTTAATACTCCTCTATATAAAATTTAATTTACTTTTGTATGGATCGACTTTGTCATTTTTTCTGATAATGCTTTTTCCTTCTATAATACACTAGTCATATCTCTCAACCACCAGGGATTACTATCACACAGGTTACACACCGAAACACCAATACCACATTATTTCAGCTATTCATTTTTTTCTTTGACTGTAATAGATCGGTAAAGTAAAGTAAACGCGGAAGCCTCTGTGTAGCTTAATTGCCATAAATATATTTTCTTAGCTTACTATATATATATATATATATATATATATATATATATATATATATATATATATATATATAACAAAACAAAACAAAACAAACAGCAACCGTTAAAATAGTAAATAATAAATTATATAAAAAAAAAATTTAAAAAAAAAAAATGAACAAACCTCTGCGGACCTACTACTAAAAACAAACCAGCATTTCCGGCCCCGGCTTTTGGCAAAAAGACACACTCCAACGAGTGGTAGTATTTATTTTATTCTGAGGATGAGGGATACCCTCGAAAATTAAAAAAAAATAATAATGAAAAGGACACACTCCAACCTAACACCACGGTCAACGATACACTGGTAAATAAAAAAAAAATTTTGAAAATTATTGACTTTCAATATTGTCACTTTGTTTTGTTTTTACGATTCCACGTGTCGTATATGTGTCACTTTAACAACGCATTGTTATCGCCTCCAAAATATTATTCTTACACTATACACAATGCTCCAAGCGAACTACAACATTCTTCTCATATATATATATATATATATATATATATATACATATATATATATATATATATAAATATATATATATATATATATATATATTGTGTGTATTTAGGCAGCATATTTTCATTTAGGCAAACATTATTAAATAACACGGAGTGGTTTTGTTTGATGCGACTTTTTTTTATTTTTTCAATTTTCCGAATTGTCCATCTAATGTTTCGGTCAAATTGATATAAATATGATCCATGGCTTTCTTGTTCCATTCTTTTTTCTTTTTTGCAAGTACTTTCGATTTGAATCGTCAAATCATCTTCAGTGTCTTTACAAATTATGACTTTACTGTTGTGCTCATTTTTTAATTATAACGGCGAGTAGATTATAACTTGAAATATATATATATATATTTATATATATATATATATATATATATATATATATATATATATATATATATATATATATATAGGGGTAGAAGGATGAAAAGGAATTAGAAAAGCGACGGAGGCAGATCTTTTTTTAATTCAGTTGTTCAATGCAAGGTATATTCCGCAAAAAAGCAATTTATTCAATTAGTTTTTTCCTTAAGCCAGGCTTTTCAAAGATCAAAATCTCATCATCAGAGGAAATTGCTGGGATAGATAAGTTGGCAAAGGCCAAGATTTAAAATTTGAAAAACTAAAATAAAGATTGTGGGGAAAAAAACAAGGCAAAAAGCTGCCCGAATGCAAGCAAGTGTCCGATTGCAAAAAAATCCGGCGTCAAAAAGTCCAGCGGAGAAAGTGATTTGTAGGTAGGTCGTTAGAAGGCACGAGAAATAAATTAAGAGGTTTCTATCCGGTATATTGAGCTGTATACTTTTCACAATAGGTTTTACCTTTCCTAAAAGTTCACTTTTAGTTCTCCACTTTTGTATTCAACACCGTCCTCTTCCGGAAGACATGCGCACGTGGTAACTGTTGTGCCTCTACACCGCCTGCTTGCCGAGAGGCGGTCTTTTCGAATCGGTCAACATGGGAGTCGGACGTTTGTTCCGCTTGTGATAGACGTTGGCTCTGGGGCAAGTAGCTTGGCAAAAATAGAGGTAAGCAACGCATAGTTCTCAAAACCTATTTGAATTTTTACTCTTTTATAATTTGCTTTGTTTTGTCTTAGAACATGTTTGTAAGACTTGTTTGTTTTCATGTATTTCCAGTTTTACGGTGAAAAGATGTTATAGTTCCGCGTTGGCCACGTGCGCGCAAATAAATACATATTTATCCGTATAATTCGTGTCCGAGATCTTTGCTCCAGTTTGCTTTCTGTTACACTCTATGAAGGTAATTTATAGAAGGCAATACAATGCAGAGGTGTAACGGATAAACACGAACTGAAGCAAATTAAGACATAACAGGGGCATGAGTTTTTAGGTTTCACCTTTCATAATTAGAATTTGTTATTATTATTAAATATTAATTGCTGTCAATGCAGTACGGTGATGGTTCCGTATAACATAATATTTCGGAAAAAAATCTCTTCCGCAGAGGGGTAAAGTAAATTCGGGAAGATGTCTGTTGCGTCCCCAGAGAAGGGTGACGTGTGTTCGGCTGTGTCGAAGAAGAAAAAGAGAGAGAGAGACCATATTGCGCTCAAGTGTTTATATAGTTATGCTAGCCATCCCAGATTCGCCTAAGAGAAGGCCACTGATTGGTAAAGCCAATCGAACTTTTTTGACTGGATTGATTCTGTTTGGGGCATCGAGAGGGACCCCGTGAAGGTTGCCAACATCCTACGCGAAAGTGGTGCTGTAGAAAGAACTGGATTCGAACAGCTTAACCACCGGTGTTTACGTTTAGCACCACGATGTGGCATTTATATGGTTACATTTATGCAGAATATGATATAATTTCAAAATAAAAACAAACTACCATCAGCAGGTTCTGTGTAAACAAACAAATTGATGGCGTGCTACACACATAGCCACATGTTTGCCGTCCAGTAAGCTAGTCTTGCGGCAGCAGGATTATTAGGCTCTCTGTGTGGATTGTGTAGTGATTAAAATCAATGCCCGGCCATCAGCTGTCAGAAAATGAGTGTTGCAGCTGTTCTAGTATTTACTCCCCCTCCCACCCAGCGCAGGAAGATTTGACACAAGGTCGGAAGGTGGATTTGAAGGAGCACTCTAGCCCTCAAAAAATGCCTAGACAGCCCTGTCGGCATTCCCCGGTAGGGGCGCCTCAGGCGATTAGCAATAAACTAATCCCTTCTCGGGAGGTGGCGTTGGTTATGTGGATATCGACACGGACTGACGACCTGGGTGTTCCAAGTTCGAATCCAGTCGGTTCCACAGTACCACTTTCACGTGGTCCTTCTCGATGTCTTTCCAGAAAGATTTCTGACTAGAAAAACATCGGGGAAACTAATGCCAACACTAGAATCATGATTCACACGAAAGAAGAAGAATAATAAAATAAAACACAAAGCGTCATTCTAAAAAGTAATAGACATTTTTCTCCTTTTTAAATCTATTGTTCATTCAGTCACGTGCACACACACCGACATTCAAAACTCGACCGTTGATTCCATCGGACGGACTCCTATTTCCAAGAGGCTAATACGCCTCTAACAAAAAGGATTTAAAAAAATAAAATAATGTCTATTACTTTTGAGAAAGGCGCTTTTCGTCGAAAGCTCAAATCTTTAAAATTAATTTTTTAAATTTCTTTTTTTAATCCACATTGTTTATTTTGGCTTTCAAACATTTCTAAAATGTTATTAAAATATCAAGAACGGGGAAACTAATGTCAACACCAGAATCATCTGATTAACACGAAAGAAGAAGACACGGACTGAAGACCTGGGTGTTCCAAGTTCGAATCCAGTCGGTTCCACAGTACTACTTTCACTTAGGGAAGTTGCCAATCTTCTCGTGGTCCTTCCCGTAAGTACCCGATGTCTTTCCAGAAATATTTCTAACTAGAAAAATATCGGGGAAACTAATGCCAACACTAGAATCATCTGATTCACACGAAAGAAGAAGAAGAATCCCTTCTCAAAGAGAGAATGTAAATCCTGGGAGGGTGGACCTCCTAAAGCTGAACAGAACCATACCTCTGTCCGACAGAAAAGGGCCCACCTAGCTCTAAATTAACTAGAACCTGTCGGCCTGATTGTGAAGGACGTATCCTCGACGCAGCACAACCTTAAGATCAAAGACCCTGTTTCTTAGAAAATCAAAACGTAACTCTTAAGTTAACGTTAAATAAGAATCCATGACAATAAAAGTCATTCACGCTGAAGATTTTGGCATTTCGCTTCCATGGTCTTCTTATCTAATCGTTCCAAGAAATTAACAATCTGTTAGCTTCTTAACTAAAAAAACACCAAGTTAATTAACACCAAGTTAATTAACACCAAGTAAACACTGGTGATACCAGATCAGGCTGCCCTGTGGCTCCCTGAGACGAAATTCACCTACATTGACGTTTTTTTTTTTTGTTTTTTTTTTTGTTTGTAAAACTTAATTATGTTCTACAAAACCAAAAACAAAAACAACAGCCCCTCTCCCTTTCTCCCTCCCCTTTTTTATTTTTATTTTTCCTACCCTACTCCCGGTCCTGGATATGACCTTAAACTACATCCGATGATGAGATCCGGCTTACGGACTTTGGGGAATGTGGAGCCTCCTCTTAATTACCATTGCTCCCAGGTCCACCCTGACCCGGAGTGGTAGTACCTGTTAGGGTCCCAACTATGGGTTAAATAAAAACAGATATTAAAAGGGGAAAGAAACAAAAAAGAGAAGAAAACAAGACCAGATTCGGCATTAAATAACCCAAAAAGGGTTGATATGCCGTAAAACAAAACTACCAAACCAAGTAAACAAATATTTCGATTCAACAAAATAAAGGACACGTTTAATCATCTTTTTTCGATACAGTTGGTTCTTAGGCTAAGGGAAGCTATGGTCGCGTGGTTTAGGTACTCAAGATGGAGAATACTAGAACTCTGGGGCGGCTTCTTGTCACTCAGACTCCAGGGAACACCACTGGCTGTTGCCGGTGAGCAATCACTGACGATAACTTGTGTGATAACCTCTAGTGCGTACAAATAATATTATTATTATTATTATGGTACTGATATCGATCTTGACCCAGTTTTCGCGAGTTTCTTGTCTGAAGCGTTCGGCTATCCTACGCAAACGCCCGAGAGATGGCGAGCCGATTTGTACCAGACGACAATTTTGATACGTTGCTGCGCCCTATGATTTTAAGTTTTATTTTCAATAGATTTTCTAAAAGAAACAACAACAACAAAAAACAAGCAAAACATAGCGAAGTTACTGTTATCAAATAAAAAAATTTTTGTTATTTTGATACGTTGCTGCGTCCTATAATTTTTAGTTATAGTTGCAAGAAATTTTTTAAACAACAAAACAAATAAAACAAGCAAAACAGAGCGAAATTACTTTTATCAAATAAATATTTTTAACCCTAACCCTAAACCCTAAACCCTAACCCTAACAACAAAAACAAGCAAAACATTATTATCATAGGACGCAGCACCGTATCAAAATTGTCGTCTGGTACAAATCGGCTCGTCATCTCTCGGGCGTTTGCGTAGGATAGCCGAACACTTGCGACAAGAAACTCACGGAAACTGGGTCAAGATCGATATAAGTACCATCATCGTCGTTATTATTATTATTATTATTATTACAACAACAACGGCAACAACAACAACAACAACAACAAGCCACTCGCACTAAGTCCATCAAACATTACATTGACAAAACTGCAAAATCACCGATGTGCCGATTGTGTAATGAAAGGGAAGAAACCTTGGCGCATATTGTATCTGAATGCCCTATACTAGCACAACATACGTATAAAAAAGGAGAGACACGACAAAGTTGCTCAGGTACTACACTGGAATATATGCAAACTTTATGAATTGGACCACAATGAAGAGTGGTATGAGCATAAGCCAGAAGTGGTATAGGAGAACGGCAATGTCAAACGTCTTTGAGACATGCGAATACAGACTGATAAGGTTCTTGAACATTCCAACCCCGACTTAATCTTTCTAAACAAAAACAAAAGAACTTGCTTAATCATTGATATAGCCTGCCCTTTCGATACCAGAGTGCAGGAGAAAGAATACGAAAAAAAAAATATCAAGATCTAAAATGGGAATTAGTGCGACTATGGAAATGTAAAGAAGTAAAGGTGATTACCGTTGTAATTGGAACGCTTGGAACCATAACGAAAAGCCACCATAAATGGCTTAAACAGATTGACGAGACAATTTCTTTTCCAATTTAGCAAAATGCTTGCATGTTGGAAACAGCGAAAGTGTTAAGGTACAGCTTGAATGTCTATGGTCAAGGGAATTGACTTGATGTTCAAAAAAGAAAACTTCAACTAAAAACATCCAAAAGTTGAGACTACTATGAAGAAGAAAAAAAGCAACTACTACTACTACTACTACTACTACTATTATTATTTACTCACTAGGAGTTCTCACACAGGTCATCAGTGATTGCTCACCGACCACAGGCGGTATTCCCTGGAGTCTGAGTGACAACAAGTTTCCCTAGATTTCCAGTATTCTCCACTTCTTTTCGATAGCCACCGCAAATAAACTTGCAGTATCACAACAGCCGTTGTTGTTGTTGTTGATTTTTATAATTATTGTTATTATCATTATCATTATCATTATCATTATTATTATTATTATTATTATTATTATTATTACTTTTTTTTACCGGCATGTCCGAGTGACATAAACGTAGAGGTGATACTGTTTTTTTTTTAATTTTTTTTAATTTTTTATTTTTACCAGCACGTCCGAGTGACATAAACGTAGAGGTGATACTGTTTTTTTTTAATTTTTTTTAATTTTTTATTTTTACCAGCACGTCCGAGTGACATAAACGTAGAGGTGATACTGTTTTTTTTTTCAGTTTTTTTTTTACCAGCACGTCCGAGTGACATAAACGTAGAGGTGATACTGTTTTTTTTAAAGTTTTTTTTATTTTTTATTTTTTATTTTTTATCAGCACAGCCGAGTGACATAAACGTAGAGGTGATACTGTTTGTTTTTTTATTTTATTTATTTTTTTTTTTTTTTACCAGCACAGCCGAGTGACATAAACGTAGAGGTGATACTGTTTTTTCATAATTTTTTTTTATTTTTTATTTTTTACCAGCACAGCCGAGTGACATAAACGTAGAGGTGATACTGTTTTTTTTTAAATTTTTTTTAATTTTTTATTTTTTACCAGCACGTCCGAGTGACATAAACGTAGAGGTGATACTGTTTTTTTTTAATTTTTTTTAATTTTTTATTTTTACCAGCACGTCCGAGTGACATAAACGTAGAGGTGATACTGTTGTTTTTTTTTCATTTTTTTTTTTACCAGCACGTCCGAGTGACATAAACGTAGAGGTGATACTGTTTTTTTTTTTTGTTTTTTTTTTAATTATTTTTTTTTTACCAGCACAGCCGAGTGACATAAACGTAGAGGTGATACTGTTTTTTTTAAAGTTTTTTTTATTTTTTATTTTTTATTTTTTATCAGCACAGCCGAGTGACATAAACGTAGAGGTGATACTGTTTGTTTTTTTATTTTATTTTTTTATTTTTTTTTTTTTACCAGCACAGCCGAGTGACATAAACGTAGAGGTGATACTGTTTTTTCATAATTTTTTTTTTACCAGCACAGCCGAGTGACATAAACGTAGAGGTGATACTGTTTTTTTTTAAATTTTTTTTAATTTTTTATTTTTACCAGCACGTCCGAGTGACATAAACGTAGAGGTGATACTGTTTTTTTTTAATTTTTTTTAATTTTTTATTTTTACCAGCACGTCCGAGTGACATAAACGTAGAGGTGATACTGTTGTTTTTTTTCATTTTTTTTTTTACCAGCACGTCCGAGTGACATAAACGTAGAGGTGATACTGTTTTTTTTTTTGTTTTTTTTTTAATTATTTTTTTTTTACCAGCACAGCCGAGTGACATAAACGTAGAGGTGATACTGTTTTTTTTTAAGTTTTTTTTATTTTTTTATTTTTTATTTTTTATCAGCACAGCCGAGTGACATAAACGTAGAGGTGATACTGTTTGTTTTTTTATTTTATTTTATTTTTTATTTTTTTTACCAGCACAGCCGAGTGACATAAACGTAGAGGTGATACTGTTTTTTCATAATTTTTTTTTATTTTTTATTTTTTACCAGCACAGCCGAGTGACATAAACGTAGAGGTGATACTGTTTTTTCATAATTTTTTTTTATTTTTTATTTTTTACCAGCACAGCCGAGTGACATAAACGTAGAGGTGATACTGTTTTTTATAATTTTTTTAATTTTTTATTTTTTACCAGCACGTCCGAGTGACATAAACGTAGGGGTGATACTGTTTTTTTTTTAAGTTTTTTTATTTTTTATTTTTTACCAGCACGTACGAGTGACATAAACGTAGAGGTGATACTGTTTTGTTTTTTTTTAATTTTTTTTCATTATTCCTTACCAGCACAGCCGAGTGACATAAACGTAGAGGTAATATTGTGTGTTTTTAAAGTTTTTTTAAATTTTTTATTCTTTACCAGCACAGCCGAGTGACATAAACGTAGAGGTGATACTGTTTTAGTACGCCAGTTCTCCAGTGGCGATATATTGGAATTAACTTCTTACTTCTTGTGCGCCACTGGTGAATTGGTGAACTGTGTTTCTTGCCAAACTGTGGCTTATTAATGTAAAACTTTAATTAAAAAGTAATTTAATTTCTTTGATGATTAAATTTTAGGTGCATTTTGTAGATAATCAAATAAAGTTATGTGTAAATATATTTTTATAAGAAATTGTATGAAAATAATGCTTGCTCTAAAGCAGGGGCGGGCAACCTCCGGCCCGCGGGCCACATCCGGCCCGCAAAGGCTTACCTCCTTATCCTAAAGCAGGGGCGGGCAACCTTTTCAGAGTGAGGGCCAGATGAGACTTTTGGAAGAAGATCGCGGGCCAGAGTGAAAAACGAAATCTCAGAATTACTATATTTTGTTTACATGAATAAATTGTACAAAAATTGCATTGAACACTCGACAAATCTGATAATTTTTTCAAGAGACTTCTGTATGTGATGTTATAAAAGGCGCCGACGAAGAGCCATTTTGGAATCATAAAAAATAATGACGGGGGAAGTAGCAAGTTGATCCAGCATTCGTTTTGACACACCTCACATAAGTTCTATGTTTCATGCCCTTTTCTCGTCTCTCGTTTCCTCTTTGTTTCCTTCTTTCTCTTTTTCTATTTTTATCTCAGGCCAAGGATTTGAAATTAATAGTTAAAGAAAAATGAAATATACATGCATCATCGCTCGCTGATATTCATACATTTTTATCTCACTGGAAATCTTACTTGAAACCTACTTTTACGTCTATGTCGCAAAATGATATGAGTTTTACTGGGAGGTCCGCGGGCCGGATTGCAATAATAAAGCATAGCAGGGTGTCGGGCCGGACGCTAAGCCTTCGCGGGCCGGATGTGGCTCGCGGGCCGGAGGTTGCACGCCCCTGCGCTAAAGAGTACACCAACAAACATAAATATCCATTTACTTTTTTTTGTTCGTACGGCGCCATTTGTCATTTTCGTACTTATTTACTTGAAATGGAATAAAAGTTCTTAATACGAAAATAAAGTGATGCTGTTGTTTATTATAATAAACCAAACTACCCTAAAATTAAATCTCGGAAGATATTAAATTCATTTTTAATTAAAATCTTCAGACGTTTATGTTTGTCTGATTTCAATATATCGCCACTGGCGATCAGAAAAAGTATCACCGTAAAGTTAGCTATAGTCAAAATCTTGACGTCGTGACCTTTAAAGAAAACAGACGGGTTCTATTTAAAAACAATTTTTAAATGACAGGAAATTATCCGATTTTTAAAATGTGTCATTAATGTTTATTAATTCTTTGATTAATGTTGAAAATGCATAAAGTTATTTTATGGCAGTTTTTTTAGGTCATTTAATTTGATACTCACGACATTTGTGGGCGTTCTATATTATGGAGAGGAAATATTAGTGTGTAAGCGAGATATTGACGAAGACAGAAATAAAGGATAGTTTTTTTTTTATTTACCTCCCCAGGAGGTTAGGCACAAGGCCAGTTTTATCTTACTCCCACAAGTAAGATGTGACCCACGGTCGGGTCGGGAAAGTGGGGTTTGAAAAGCCAGCGCCCGAGAGGTGAGCACTCTGACCATTAAAAATTGCCTGGGCAGCCCTGTCGGCATTCTCCGATAGGGGCGCCTCAGGCAGTAAGCAATAAACTTACTCCTCCCCAAAAAGGGGAGGCGAAGCCTGGGGGGTGGACCTCCTAGAACTGCACAGGACAGACCCATAGACCAGCGTAAATCAAGCCCCGAAGGACAATGACGATACCAGTTTATGGGGTGTAGTATCCATCGGAACAGATACTACACTTTGATCTTAGCCAAAAGGCCAAGGACAAATAATTCCTCATGAGTATTGATTTACTCCTCTCCAGGAGTTAGGCACAAGGCCAGTTTTTATCTTACTCCCACAAGTAAGATGTGACCCAAGGTCGGGTCGGGAAAGTGGGACTTGAAAAGCCAGCGCTCGAGAAGGTGAGCACTCTGGCCATTAAAAATTGTCTGGGCAGCCCCGTCGGTATTCCCCGGTAGGGGCGCCTCAGGCAGTAAGCAATAAACTTACTCCTCCCTAAAGAGGGGAGGCAAAGCCTGGGAGGGTGCACCTCCTAGAGCTGCACAGGACCGGCAACTCCCAATAGACAGGCGTAAATACAGACTCAAAGGCCCGGACAATACCAGTTTAATAGGCGGGGTAAAAAAAACCCTGGTCGTAGGCACAATACTACACTTTGATCTTAGCCAAAAGGCCAAGGAAAAGAGAATAGTTCATAATATGACATTTTTGTACACCGACCACGGTGTCAGGACGTGTCCATTTGTGTATGTAATTATGTGTGTGTTATATTAATTCATATTTATATAAATTTAATTCATATTCATATTAATTTAATTCATATTCATATTAATTTAATTCATATTTATATTAATTAAATTCATATTTATATTAATTAAATTCATATTTATATTAATTTAATTCATATTTATATTAATTTAATTCTATATTTATATTAATTGAATTCATATTCATATTAATTTAATTCATATTTATATTAATTTAATTCATATTTATATTAATTTAATTCATATTCATATTAATTTAATTCATATTTATATTAATTTAATTCATATTTATATTAATTTAATTCATATTCATATTAATTTAATTAATATTTATATTAATTGAATTCATATTTATATTAATTTAATTCATATTCATATTAATTTAATTCATATTCATATTAATTTAATTCTATATTTATATTAATTTAATTCATATTTATATTAATTTAATTCATATTTATATTAATTTAATTCATATTTATATTAATTTAATTCATATTCATATTAATTTAATTCATATTCATATTAATTTAATTCATATTTATATTAATTTAATTCATATTTATATTAATTTAATTCATATTCATATTAATTTAATTCATATTTATATTAATTTAATTCATATTCATATTAATTTAATTCATATTTATATTAATTTAATTCATATTTATATTAATATAATTCATATTTATATTAATTTAATTCATATTCATATTAATTTAATTCATATTCATATTAATTTAATTCATATTCATATTAATTTAATTCATATTTATATTAATTTAATTCATATTTATATTAATTTAATTCATATTCATATTAATTTAATTCATATTTATATTAATTTAATTCATATTTATTAATTTAATTCATATTTATATTAATTGAATTCATATTTATATTAATTTAATTCATATTCATATTAATTTAATTCATATTTATATTAATTTAATTCATATTTATATTAATTTAATTCATATTCATATTAATTTAATTCATATTCATATTAATTTAATTCATATTCATATTAATTTAATTCATATTTATATTAATTTAATTCATATTTATATTAATTTAATTCATATTTATATTAATTTAATTCTATATTTATATTAATTTAATTCATATTCATATTAATTTAATTCATATTCATATTAATTTAATTCATATTCATATTAATTTAATTCATATTCATATTAATTTAATTCATATTCATATTAATTTAATTCATATTTATATTAATTTAATTCATATTTATATTAATTTAATTCATATTCATATTAATTTAATTCATATTTATATTAATTTAATTCATATTTATTAATTTAATTCATATTTATATTAATTGAATTCATATTTATATTAATTTAATTCATATTCATATTAATTAAATTTATATTTATATTAATTTCATTCATATTCATATTAATTTAATTCATATTTTTATTAATTTAATTCATATTTATATTAATTTAATTCATATTTATATTAATTTAATTCATATTCATATTAATTTAATTCATATTCATATTAATTTAATTCATATTTATATTAATTTAATTCATATTTATTAATTTAATTCATATTTATATTAATTTAATTCATATTTATATTAATTTAATTCATATTCATATTAATTTAATCCATATTTATATTAATTTAATTTATATTTATATTAATTTCATTCATATTCATATTAATTTAATTCATATTTTTATTAATTTAATTCATATTTATATTAATTTAATTCATATTTATATTAATTTAATTCATATTCATATTAATTTAATTCATATTCATATTAATTTAATTCATATTTATATTAATTTAATTCATATTTTTATTAATTTAATTCATATTTATATTAATTTAATTCATATTTATATTAATTTAATTCATATTCGTATTAATTTCATTCATATTCATATTAATTTAATTCATATTTATATTAATTTAATTCATATTTATATTAATTTAATTCATATTCATATTAATTTAATTCATATTCATATTAATTTAATTCATATTTATATTAATTTAATTCATATTTATTAATTTAATTCATATTTATATTAATTGAATTCATATTTATATTAATTTAATTCATATTCATATTAATTTAATTCATATTTATATTAATTTAATTCATATTCATATTAATTTAATTCATATTCATATTAATTTAATTCATATTTATATTAATTTAATTCATATTTATATTAATTTAATTCATATTCATATTAATTTAATTCATATTTATATTAATTTAATTCATATTCATATTAATTTAATTCATATTTATATTAATTTAATTCATATTTATATTAATTTAATTCATATTCATATTAATTTAATTCATATTTATATTAATTTAATTCATATTCATATTAATTTAATTCATATTCATATTAATTTAATTCATATTTATATTAATTTAATTCATATTCATATTAATTTAATTCATATTCATATTAATTTAATTCATATTTATATTAATTGAATTCATATTTATATTAATTTAATTCATATTCATATTAATTTAATTCATATTTATATTAATTTAATTCATATTCATATTAATTTAATTCATATTTATATTAATTTAATTCATATTTATATTAATTTAATTCATATTCATATTAATTTAATTCATATTCATATTAATTTAATTCATATTCATATTAATTTAATTCATATTTATATTAATTTAATTCATATTTATATTAATTTAATTCATATTTATATTAATTTAATTCTATATTTATATTAATTTAATTCATATTCATATTAATTTAATTCATATTCATATTAATTTAATTCATATTCATATTAATTTAATTCATATTCATATTAATTTAATTCATATTTATATTAATTTAATTCATATCCATATTAATTTAATTCATATTCATATTAATTTAATTCATATTTATATTAATTTAATTCATATTTATTAATTTAATTCATATTTATATTAATTGAATTCATATTTATATTAATTTAATTCATATTCATATTAATTAAATTTATATTTATATTAATTTCATTCATATTCATATTAATTTAATTCATATTTTTATTAATTTAATTCATATTTATATTAATTTAATTCATATTTATATTAATTTAATTCATATTCATATGATTTTAATTCATATTCATATTAATTTAATTCATATTTATATTAATTTAATTCATATTTATTAATTTAATTCATATTCATATTAATTTAATTCATATTTATATTAATTTAATTCATATTTATTAATTTAATTCATATTTATATTAATTTAATTTATATTTATATTAATTTCATTCATATTCATATTAATTTAATTCATATTTTTATTAATTTAATTCATATTTATATTAATTTAATTCATATTTATATTAATTTAATTCATATTCATATTAATTTAATTCATATTCATATTAATTTAATTCATATTTATATTAATTTAATTCATATTTTTATTAATTTAATTCATATTTATATTAATTTAATTCATATTTATATTAATTTAATTCATATTCATATTAATTTCATTCATATTCATATTAATTTAATTCATATTTATATTAATTTAATTCATATTTATATTAATTTAATTCATATTCATATTAATTTAATTCATATTCATATTAATTTAATTCATATTTATATTAATTTAATTCATATTTATTAATTTAATTCATATTTATATTAATTGAATTCATATTTATATTAATTTAATTCATATTCATATTAATTTAATTCATATTTATATTAATTTAATTCATATTCATATTAATTTAATTCATATTCATATTTATTTAATTCATATTTATATTAATTTAATTCATATTTATATTAATGTAATTCATATTTATATTAATTTAATTCATATTTATATTAATTTAATTCATATTCATATTAATTTAATTCATATTCATATTAATTTAATTCATATTCATATTAATTTAATTCATATTTATATTAATTTAATTCATATTTATATTAATTTAATTCATATTTATATTAATTTAATTCATATTTATATTAATTTAATTCATATTTATATTAATTTAATTCATATTTATATTAATTTAATTCATATTTATATTAATTTAATTCATATTCATATTAATTTAATTCATATTTATATTAAGTTAATTCATATTTATATTAATTTAATTCTATATTTATATTAATTTAATTCATATTCATATTAATTTAATTCATATTCATATTAATTTAATTCATATTTATATTAATTTAATTCATATTTATATTAATTTAATTCATATTTATATTAATTTAATTCCTATTTATATTAATTTAATTCATATTTATATTAATTTAATTCATATTTATATTAATTTAATCCATATTTATATTAAGTTAATTCATATTTATATTAATTTAATTCATATTTATATTAATTTAATTCATATTTATATTAATTTAATTCATATTTATATTAAGTTAATTCATATTTATATTAATTTAATTCATATTTATATTAATTTAATTCATATTCATATTAATTTAATTCATATTTATATTAATTTAATTCTATATTTATATTAATTTAATTCATATTCATATTAATTTAATTCATATTCATATTAATTTAATTCATATTTATATTAATTTAATTCATATTTATATTAATTTAATTCATATTTATATTAAGTTAATTCATATTTATATTAATTTAATTCATATTTATATTAATTTAATTCATATTTATATTAATTTAATTCATATTTATATTAATATAATTCATATTCATATTAATTTAATTCATATTTATATTAATTTAATCCATATTTATATTAATTTAATTCATATTTATATTAATTTAATTCATATTTATATTAATTTAATTCATATTTATATTAATATAATTCATATTTATATTAATTTAATTCATATTTATATTAATTTAATTCATATTTATATTAATTTAATTCATATTTATATTAATTGAATTCATATTTATATTAATTTAATTCATATTTATATTAATTTAATTCATATTTATATGAATTTAATTCATATTTAATTCATATTTAATTCATATTTATATTAATTTAATTCATATTCATATTAATTGAATTCATATTTATATTAATTGAATTCATATTTATATTAATTTAATTCATATTTATATTAATTTAATTCATATGTATATTAATTTAATTCATATTTATATTAATTTAATTCATATTCATATAAATTTAATTCATATTCATATTAATTTAATTCATATTCATATTAATTTAATTCATATTTATATTAATTTAATCCATATTTATATTAATTTAATTCATATTTATATTAATTTAATTCATATTTATATTAATTTAATTCATATTTATATTAATATAATTCATATTTATATTAATTTAATTCATATTTATATTAATTTAATTCATATTTATATTAATTTAATTCATATTTATATTAATTGAATTCATATTTATATTAATTTAATCCATATTTATATTAATTTAATTCATATTTATATTAATTTAATTCATATTTAATTCATATTTAATTCATATTTATATTAATTTAATTCATATTCATATTAATTTAATTCATATTTATATTAATTTAATTCATATTCATATTAATTTAATTTATATTTAATTCATATTTAATTCATATTTATATTAATTTAATTCATATTTATATTAATTTAATTCATATTTATATTAATTTAATTCATATTTATATTAATTTAATTCATATTTATATTAATTTAATTCATATTTATATTAATTTAATCCATATTTATATTAAGTTAATTCATATTTATATTAATTTAATTCATATTTAATTCATATTTATATTAATTTAATTCATATTTATATTAATTTAATTCATATTCATATTAATTTAATTCATATTTATATTAATTTAATTCATATTTATATTAATTTAATTCATATTTATATTAATTTAATTCATATTCATATTAATTTAATTCATATTTATATTAATTTAATTCATATTTATATTAATTTAATTCATATTCATATTAATTTAATTCATATTTATATTAATTTAATACATATTTATATTAATTTAATACATATTTATATTAATTTAATTCATATTTATATTAATTTAATTCATATTTATATTAATTTAATTCATATTTATATTAATTTAATTCATATTTATATTAATTTAATTCATATTTATATTAATTTAATTCATATTTATATTAATTTAATTCATATTTATATTAATTTAATTCATATTTATATTAATTTAATTCACATTTATATTAATTTAATTTATATTTATATTAATTTAATTCATATTTATATTAATTTAATAGAACAAAAATATCATCTACTTCTGTACCAGTTTGCTATAAGCCGCCATATTGTTTAAATATTCAATGACTTGGAAGTGACAAACTCTCATTCTAACATTCAATAACAACTTTATTGGGTCGTCTTCGTTAGTACGTGAACAAAAATGGAAAGGGGTTAGTATGTCCATAAATATGGACGGAGACAAAAGTAAAAGAAGTCCATTACTATAATTCCCCATAAGTAGGGAAGAGAGAATAGTTCATAATATGGAATGTTTGTACACCGACTACGGTGTCAGGATGTAAGTATGTGTGTATGTAAGTATCTCTTTTTTTTATTTTTATTTTCATTCATTTGCTGGGGACGGGGCATTCTTCCAAATGCCATACGATCACCCGCTATTTACAGACTCCAACCGAGAGCTCTTTTCAGGATTCTGGCTGTTCCCTTGAGTGCAGTTGTTTGGATTTCTCTTGCACTTGGTTCACCAGGTATACTTGCTAAATACTTTTTCAAGTTCTTCTTCATAAGTCCAGTGGCTCCCATGATAACTGGAATGATGGAGATCTCTTTGAGGTTCCAGTTTCTTTTCATATCATACATTAGACCCTGATATTTTGTTATTTTCTCCCTTTCGGCTCTGTTTAGGCCCCCATCATTAGGGGTGTGTATGTAAGTATGTGTGTCTGTAAGTATGTGTGTATGTAAGTATGTGTGTATGTAAGTATGTGTGTATGTAAGTATGCGTGTATGTAAGTATTCGTGTATGTAAGTATGTGTGTATGTAAGTATGTGTGTATGTAAGTATGCGTGTATGTAAGTATGTGTGTATGTAAGTATGTGTGTATGTAAGTATGTGTGTATGTAAGTATGTGTATGTAAGTATGTGTGTATGTAAGTATGCGTGTATGTAAGTATGTGTGTATGTAAGTATGCGTGTATGTAAGTATGCGTGTATGTAAGTATGCGTGTATGTAAGTATGTGTGTATGTAAGTATGTGTGTATGTAAGTATGCGTGTATGTAAGTATGTGTGTATGTAAGTATGCGTGTATGTAAGTATGTGTGTATGTAAGTATGCGTGTATGTAAGTATGTGTGTATGTAAGTATGTGTGTATGTAAGTATGCGTGTATGTAAGTATGCGTGTATGTAAGTATGTGTGTATGTAAGTATGTGTGTATGTAAGTATGTGTGTATGTAAGTATGTGTGTATGTAAGTATGCGTGTATGTAAGTATGTGTGTATGTAAGTATGCGTGTATGTAAGTATGTGTGTATGTAAGTATGCGTGTATGTAAGTATGCGCGTATGTAAGTATGCGTGTATGTAAGTATGTGTGTATGTAAGTGTGTGTATGTAAGTATGCGTGTATGTAAGTGTGTGTGTATGTAAGTATGCGTGTATGTAAGTATGCGTGTATGCGTGTATGTAAGTATGCGTGTATGTAAGTATGCATGTATGTAAGTATGCGTGTATGTAAGTATGCGTGTATGTAAGTATGCGTGTATGTAAGTATGTGTGTATGTAAGTATGCGTGTATGTAAGTATGCGTGTATGTAAGTATGCGTGTATGTAAGTATGTGTGTATGTAAGTATGTGTTTATGTAAGTATGTGTGTATGTAAGTATGCGTGTATGTAAGTATGTGTATGTAAGTATGTGTGTATGTAAGTATTCGTGTATGTAAGTATGTGTGTATGTAAGTATGTGTATGTAAGTATGCGTGTATGTAAGTATGCGTGTATGTAAGTATGCGTGTATGTAAGTATGTGTGTATGTAAGTATGTGTTTATGTAAGTATGTGTGTATGTAAGTATGCGTGTATGTAAGTATGTGTATGTAAGTATGCGTGTATGTAAGTATGTGTGTATGTAAGTATGTGTGTATGTAAGTATGCATGTATGTAAGTATGCGTGTATGTAAGTATGCGTGTATGTAAGTATGCGTGTATGTAAGTATGTGTGTATGTAAGTATGCGTGTATGTAAGTATGCGTGTATGTAAGTATGCGTGTATGTAAGTATGTGTGTATGTAAGTATGTGTGTATGTAAGTATGTGTGTATGTAAGTATGCGTGTATGTAAGTATGTGTGTATGTAAGTATGTGTGTGTGTTATATTAATTCCACGTAGCCATCTTGGACCCTTGTCTTCTAGTTGAAGCTGAACCCAGGGCCAAACGCCCGGGCAGATGTCTGTTGCGGGTGACGGAATTAATTATAAATCTAAATATAAATATACTAACAAATTTCTTTAAAAAATATGATAAATATACTTTAAGAATTTTCTTAAATGATAAAATATACTACAAATTTCTCTAAAAAATATGATTAATATACGACTTTACAAATTTCTCTAAAAAATATGATTAATATACGACTTTACACATTTCTTTAAAAAATATGATTAATATACGACTTTACACATTTCTTTAAAAATATGATTAATATACGACTTTACACATTTCTTTAAAAATATGATTAATATACGACTTTACGCATTTCTTTAAAAAATATGATTAATATACGACTTTATACATTTCTTTAAAAAATATGATTAATATACGATTTTACACATTTCTTTAAAAAATATGATTAATATACGACTTTACACATTTCTTTAAAAAATATGATTAATATACGACTTTACAAATTTCTCTAAAAAATATGATTAATATACGACTTTACAAATTTCTCTAAAAAATATTATTAATATACGACTTTACAAATTTCTCTAAAAAATATGATTAATATACGACTTTACAAATTTCTCTAAAAAATATGATTAATATACGACTTTACACATTTCTTTAAAAAATATGATTAATATACGACTTTACACATTTCTTTAAAAAATATGATTAATATACGACTTTACACATTTCTTTAACAAATATGATTTATATACGACTTTACACATTTCTTTAAAAAATATGATTAATATACGACTTTACACATTTCTTTAAAAAATATGATTAATATACGACTTTACACATTTCTTTAAAAAATATGATAAATTTACAACTTTATCAATTTCTTTAATAAATATGATAAATATACTTTACAAATTTCTTTTAAAAATATGATTAACATACGACTTTACGCATTTCTTTAAAAATATGATTAATATACGAATTTACGCATTTCTTTAAAAAATATGTTTAATATACGACTTTATAAATTTCTTTAAAAAATATGATAAATATACTTTACAAATTTCTTTAAAAATATGATTAATATACGACTTTACAAATTTCTCTAAAAAATATGATTAATATACGATTTTACACATTTCTTTAAAAAATATGATTAATATACGACTTTACACATTTCTTTAAAAAATATGATTTATATACGACTTTACACATTTTTTTTTTAAATATGATTAATATACGACTTTATACATTTCTTTAAAAAATATGATTAATATACGACTTTATACATTTCTTTAAAAAATATGATTAATATACGACTTTACACATTTTTTTTTAAAATATGATTAATATACGACTTCACACATTTCTTTAAAAAATATGATTAATATACGACTTTATACATTTCTTTAAAAAATATGAATAATATACGACTTTACACATTTCTTTAAAAAATATGATTAATATACGACTTTATACATTTCTTTAAAAAATATGATTAATATACGACTTTGCACATTTCTTTAAAAAATATGATTAATATACGATTTTACACATTTCTTTAAAAAATATGATTAATATACGACTTTATACATTTCTTTAAAAAATATGATTAATATACGACTTTATACATTTCTTTAAAAAATATGATTAATATACGACTTTATACATTTCTTTAAAAAATATGATTAATATACGACTTCACACATTTCTTTAAAAAATATGATTAATATAAGACTTTATACATTTCTTTAAAAAATATGATTAATATACGACTTTGCACATTTCTTTAAAAAATATGATTAATATACGACTTTACACATTTTTTTAAAAAATATGATTAATATACGACTTCACACATTTCTTTAAAAAATATGATTAATATACGACTTTACACATTTCTTTAAAAAATATGATTAATATACGACTTCACACATTTCTTTAAAAAATATGATTAATATACGACTTTATACATTTCTTTAAAAAATATGATTAATATACGATTTTACACATTTCTTTAAAAAATATGATTAATATACGACTTTACACATTTCTTTAAAAAATATGATTAATATACGACTTTACACATTTCTTTAAAAAATATGATTAATATACGACTTTACACATTTCTTTAAAAAATATGATTAATATACGACTTTACACATTTCTTTAAAAATATGATTAATATACGACTTTACACATTTCTTTAAAAAATATGATTAATATACGACTTTATTCATTTCTTTAAAAAATATGATTACTATACGACTTTATTCATTTCTTTAAAAAATATGATTACTATACGACTTTATTCATTTCTTTAAAAAATATGATTATTATACGACTTTACACATTTCTTTAAAAAATATGATTAATATACGACTTTACACATTTCTTTAAAAAATATGATTACTATACGACTTTATTCATTTCTTTAAAAAATATGATTAATATACGATTTTACACATTTCTTTAAAAAATATGATTAATATACGACTTTACACATTTCTTTAAAAAATATGATTAATATACGACTTTACACATTTCTTTAAAAAATATGATTTATATACGACTTTATACATTTCTTTATGATTAATATACGACTTTATACATTTCTTTAAAAAATATGATTAATATACGATTTTACACATTTCTTTAAAAAATATGATTAATATACGACTTTACATATTTCTTTAAAAAATATGATTAATATACGACTTTACACATTTCTTTAAAAAATATGATTAATCTACAACTTTACACATTTCTTTAAAAAATATGATTAATATACGATCTTACACATTTCTTTAAAAAATATGATTAATATACGACTTTACACATTTCTTTAAAAAATATTATTAATATACGACTTTACACATTTCTTTAAAAAATATGATTAATATACGACTTTATACATTTCTTTAAAAAATATGATTAATATACGATTTTACACATTTCTTTAAAAAATATGATTAATATACGACTTTACACATTTCTTTAAAAAATATGATTAATATACGACTTTACACATTTCTTTAAAAAATATGATTAATATACGACTTTATACATTTCTTTAAAAAATATGATTAATATACGATTTTACACATTTCTTTAAAAAATATGATTAATATACGACTTTACACATTTCTTTAAAAAATATTATTAATATACGATTTACACATTTCTTTAAAAAATATGATTAATATACGACTTTACACATTTCTTTAAAAAATATGAATAATATACGACTTTACACATTTCTTTAAAAAATATGATTAATATACGACTTTACACATTTCTTTAAAAAATATGAATAATATACGACTTTACACATTTCTTTAAAAAATATGATTAATATACGACTTTACACATTTCTTTAAAAAATATGATTAATATACGACTTTACACATTTCTTTAAAAAATATGATTAATATACGACTTTACACATTTCTTTAAAAAATATGATTAATATACGACTTTACACATTTCTTTAAAAAATATGATAAATTTACAACTTTATCAATTTCTTTAATAAATATGATAAATATACTTTACAAATTTCTTTTAAAAATATGATTTATATACGACTTTACACATTTCTTTAAAAAATATGATTTATATACGACTTTATACATTTCTTTAAAAAATATGATTAATATACGATTTTACACATTTCTTTAAAAAATATGATTTATATACGACTTTACACATTTCTTTAAAAAATATTATTAATATACGACTTTACACATTTTTTTTAAAAATATAATTAATATACGACTTTACACATTTCTTTAAAAAATATGATTGATATACGACTTTACACATTTCTTTAAAAAATATGATTTATATACGACTTTACACATTTCTTTAAAAAATATGATTAATATACGACTTTACACATTTCTTTAAAAAATATGATTAATATACGATTTTACACATTTCTTTAAAAAATATGATTTATATACGACTTTACACATTTTTTTTTTAAATATGATTAATATACGACTTTATACATTTCTTTAAAAAATATGATTAATATACGACTTTATACATTTCTTTAAAAAATATGATTAATATACGACTTTATAAATTTCTTTAAAAAATATGATAAATATACTTTACAAATTTCTTTTAAAATATGATTAATATACGACTTTACGCATTTCTTTGACAATATGATTAATATACGACTTTACGCATTTCTTTAAAAAATATGATTAATATACGACTTTACGCATTTTTTTAAGAAATATGATTAATATACGACTTTATACATTTCTTTAAAAAATATGATTAATATACGATTTTACACATTTCTTTAAAAAATATGATTTATATAGGACTTTACACATTTCTTTAAAAAATATGATTAATATACGATTTTACACATTTCTTTAAAAAATATGATTAATATACGACTTTACACATTTCTTTAAAAAATATGATTTATATACGACTTTACACATTTCTTTTAAAAATATGATTAATATACGACTTTATACATTTCTTTAAAAAATATGATTAATATACGATTTTACACATTTCTTTAAAAAATATGATTAATATACGACTTTACACATTTCTTTAAAAAATATTATTAATATACGACTTTACACATTTCTTTAAAAAATATGATTAATATACGACTTTACACATTTCTTTAAAAAATATGATTAATATACGACTTTACACATTTCTTTAAAAAATATGAATAATATACGACTTTACACATTTCTTTAAAAAATATGATTAATATACGACTTTACACATTTCTTTAAAAAATATTATTAATATACGACTTTACACATTTCTTTAAAAAATATGATTAATATACGACTTTACACATTTCTTTAAAAAATATGAATAATATACGACTTTACACATTTCTTTAAAAAATATGATTAATATACGACTTTACACATTTCTTTAAAAAATATGAATAATATACGACTTTACACATTTCTTTAAAAAATATGATTAATATACGACTTTACACATTTCTTTAAAAAATATGATTAATATACGACTTTACACATTTCTTTAAAAAATATGATTAATATACGACTTTACACATTTCTTTAAAAAATATGATTAATATACGACTTTACACATTTCTTTAAAAAATATGATAAATTTACAACTTTATCAATTTCTTTAATAAATATGATAAATATACTTTACAAATTTCTTTTAAAAATATGATTTATATACGACTTTACACATTTCTTTAAAAAATATGATTTATATACGACTTTATACATTTCTTTAAAAAATATGATTAATATACGATTTTACACATTTCTTTAAAAAATATGATTTATATACGACTTTACACATTTCTTTAAAAAATATTATTAATATACGACTTTACACATTTTTTTTTAAAATATAATTAATATACGACTTTACACATTTCTTTAAAAAATATGATTGATATACGACTTTACACATTTCTTTAAAAAATATGATTTATATACGACTTTACACATTTTTTTTTTAAATATGATTAATATACGACTTTATACATTTCTTTAAAAAATATGATTAATATACGACTTTATACATTTCTTTAAAAAATATGATTAATATACGACTTTATAAATTTCTTTAAAAAATATGATAAATATACTTTACAAATTTCTTTTAAAATATGATTAATATACGACTTTACGCATTTCTTTGACAATATGATTAATATACGACTTTACGCATTTCTTTAAAAAATATGATTAATATACGACTTTACGCATTTTTTTAAGAAATATGATTAATATACGACTTTATACATTTCTTTAAAAAATATGATTAATATACGATTTTACACATTTCTTTAAAAAATATGATTTATATACGACTTTACACATTTCTTTAAAAAATATGATTAATATACGATTTTACACATTTCTTTAAAAAATATGATTAATATACGACTTTACACATTTCTTTAAAAAATATGATTAATATACGACTTTGCACATTTCTTTAAAAAATATGATTAATATACGACCTTGCAAATTACTTTAAAAAATATGATTAATATACGACCTTGCAAATTACTTTAAAAAATATGATTAATATACGACTTTACACATTTCTTTAAAAAATATGATTAATATACGACCTTGCAAATTACTTTAAAAAATATGATTAATATACGACCTTGCAAATTACTTTAAAAAATATGATTAATATACGACCTTGCAAATTACTTTAAAAAATATGATTAATATACGACTTTACACATTTCTTTAAAAAATGTGATTAATATACGACTTTGCAAATTACTTTAAAAAATATGATTAATATACGACCTTGCAAATTACTTTAAAAAATATGATTAATATACGACCTTGCAAATTACTTTAAAAAATATGATTAATATACGACTTTACACATTTCTTTAAAAAATGTGATTAATATACGACTTTGCAAATTACTTTAAAAAATATGATTAATATACGACCTTGCAAATTACTTTAAAAAATATGATTAATATACGACCTTGCAAATTACTTTAAAAAATATGATTAATATACGACTTTACACATTTCTTTAAAAAATATGATTAATATACGACCTTGCAAATTACTTTAAAAAATATGATTAATATACGACCTTGCAAATTACTTTAAAAAATATGATTAATATACGACTTTACACATTTCTTTAAAAAATGTGATTAATATACGACCTTGCAAATTACTTTAAAAAATATGATTAATATACGACTTTACACATTTCTTTAAAAAATGTGATTAATATACGACTTTGCAAATTACTTTAAAAAATATGATTAATATACGACCTTGCAAATTACTTTAAAAAATATGATTAATATACGACCTTGCAAATTACTTTAAAAAATATGATTAATATACGACTTTACACATTTCTTTAAAAAATATGATTAATATACGACCTTGCAAATTACTTTAAAAAATATGATTAATATACGACCTTGCAAATTACTTTAAAAAATATGATTAATATACGACTTTACACATTTCTTTAAAAAATGTGATTAATATACGACTTTGCAAATTACTTTAAAAAATATGATTAATATACGACCTTGCAAATTACTTTAAAAAATATGATTAATATACGACTTTACACATTTCTTTCAAAAATATGATTAATATACGACTTTACACATTTCTTTAAAAAATATGATTAATATACGACTTTACACATTTCTTTCAAAAATATGATTAATATACGACTTTACACATTTCTTTAAAAAATGTGATTAATATACGACCTTGCAAATTACTTTAAAAAATATGATTAATATACGACTTTACACATTTCTTTAAAAAATATGATTAATATACGACCTTGCAAATTACTTTAAAAAATATGATTAATATACGACTTTACACATTTCTTTCAAAAATATGATTAATATACGACTTTACACATTTCTTTAAAAAATGTGATTAATATACGACTTTGCAAATTACTTTAAAAAATATGATTAATATACGACCTTGCAAATTACTTTAAAAAATATGATTAATATACGACTTTACACATTTCTTTCAAAAATATGATTAATATACGACTTTACAAATTTCTTTAAAAAATATGATTAATATACGACCTTGCAAATTACTTTAAAAAATATGATTAATATACGACTTTACACATTTCTTTCAAAAATATGATTAATATACGACTTTACAAATTTCTTTAAAAAATATGATTAATATACGACCTTGCAAATTACTTTAAAAAATATGATTAATATACGACTTTACACATTTCTTTCAAAAATATGATTAATATACGACTTTACAAATTTCTTTAAAAAATATGATTAATATACGACCTTGCAAATTACTTTAAAAAATATGATTAATATACGACTTTACACATTTCTTTCAAAAATATGATTAATATACGACTTTACAAATTTCTTTAAAAAATATGATTAATATACGACCTTGCAAATTACTTTAAAAAATATGATTAATATACGACCTTGCAAATTACTTTAAAAAATATGATTAATATACGACTTTACACATTTCTTTAAAAAATATGATTAATATACGACCTTGCAAATTACTTTAAAAAATATGATTAATATACGACTTTACACATTTCTTTAAAAAATGTGATTAATATACGACTTTGCAAATTACTTTAAAAAATATGATTAATATACGACTTTACACATTTCTTTCAAAAATATGATTAATATACGACTTTACAAATTTCTTTAAAAAATATGATTAATATACGACCTTGCAAATTACTTTAAAAAATATGATTAATATACGACCTTGCAAATTACTTTAAAAAATATGATTAATATACGACTTTACACATTTCTTTCAAAAATATGATTAATATACGACTTTACAAATTTCTTTAAAAAATATGATTAATATACGACCTTGCAAATTACTTTAAAAAATATGATTAATATACGACTTTACACATTTCTTTCAAAAATATGATTAATATACGACTTTACAAATTTCTTTAAAAAATATGATTAATATACGACCTTGCAAATTACTTTAAAAAATATGATTAATATACGACCTTGCAAATTACTTTAAAAAATATGATTAATATACGACTTTACACATTTCTTTAAAAAATGTGATTAATATACGACTTTGCAAATTACTTTAAAAAATATGATTAATATACGACCTTGCAAATTACTTTAAAAAATATGATTAATATACGACCTTGCAAATTACTTTAAAAAATATGATTAATATACGACCTTGCAAATTACTTTAAAAAATATGATTAATATACGACTTTGCAAATTACTTTAAAAAATATGATTAATATACGACCTTGCAAATTACTTTAAAAAATATGATTAATATACGACCTTGCAAATTACTTTAAAAAATATGATTAATATACGACTTTGCAAATTACTTTAAAAAATATGATTAATATACGACCTTGCAAATTACTTTAAAAAATATGATTAATATACGACCTTGCAAATTACTTTAAAAAATATGATTAATATACGACTTTATACATTTCTTTAAAAAATATGATTAATATACGACTTTACACATTTCTTTAAAAAATATGATTAATATACGACTTTACAAATTTCTTTAAAAAATATGATTAATATACGACTTTACACATTTCTTTAAAAAATATGATTAATATACGACCTTGCAAATTACTTTAAAAAATATGATTAATATACGACTTTATACATTTCTTTAAAAAATATGATTAATATACGACTTTATACATTTCTTTAAAAAATATGATTAATATACGACTTTGCAAATTACTTTAAAAAATATGATTAATATACGACTTTATACATTTCTTTAAAAAATATGATTAATATACGACTTTATACATTTCTTTAAAAAATATGATTAATATACGACCTTGCAAATTACTTTAAAAAATATGATTAATATACGACTTTATACATTTCTTTAAAAAATATGATTAATATACGACTTTATACATTTCTTTAAAAAATATGATTAATATACGACCTTGCACATTTCTTTAAAAAATATGATTAATATACGACCTTGCAAATTACTTTAAAAAATATGATTAATATACGACTTTACAAATTTCTTTAAAAAATATGATTAATATACGACTTTATACATTTCTTTAAAAAATATGATTAATATACGACTTTACAAATTTCTTTAAAAAATATGATTAATATACGACTTTATACATTTCTTTAAAAAATATGATTAATATACGACCTTGCAAATTACTTTAAAAAATATGATTAATATACGACTTTATACATTTCTTTAAAAAATATGATTAATATACGACTTTATACATTTCTTTAAAAAATATGATTAATATACGACTTTGCAAATTACTTTAAAAAATATGATTAATATACGACTTTATACATTTCTTTAAAAAATATGATTAATATACGACTTTATACATTTCTTTAAAAAATATGATTAATATACGACCTTGCAAATTACTTTAAAAAATATGATTAATATACGACTTTATACATTTCTTTAAAAAATATGATTAATATACGACTTTATACATTTCTTTAAAAAATATGATTAATATACGACTTTATACATTTCTTTAAAAAATATGATTAATATACGACTTTATACATTTCTTTAAAAAATATGATTAATATACGACTTTATACATTTCTTTAAAAAATATGATTAATATACGACCTTGCAAATTACTTTAAAAAATATGATTAATATACGACTTTACACATTTCTTTAAAAAATATGATTAATATACGACTTTATACATTTCTTTAAAAAATATGATTAATATACGACTTTATACATTTCTTTAAAAAATATGATTAATATACGACTTTATACATTTCTTTAAAAAATATGATTAATATACGACTTTGCAAATTACTTTAAAAAATATGATTAATATACGACTTTATACATTTCTTTAAAAAATATGATTAATATACGACTTTATACATTTCTTTAAAAAATATGATTAATATACGACTTTGCAAATTACTTTAAAAAATATGATTAATATACAACTTTATACATTTCTTTAAAAAATATGATTAATATACGACTTTATACATTTCTTTAAAAAATATGATTAATATACGACTTTGCAAATTACTTTAAAAAATATGATTAATATACGACTTTATACATTTCTTTAAAAAATATCATTAATATACGACTTTATACATTTCTTTAAAAAATATGATTAATATACGACTTTACACATTTCTTTAAAAAATATGATTAATATACGACCTTGCAAATTACTTTAAAAAATATGATTAATATACGACTTTATACATTTCTTTAAAAAATATGATTAATTTACGACTTTATACATTTCTTTAAAAAATATGATTAATATACGACTTTACGCATTTCTTTAAAAAATATGATTAATATACGACTTTACAAATTTCTTTAAGAAATATGATTAATATACGACTTTATACATTTCTTTAAAAAATATGATTAATATACGACTTTACACATTTCTTTAAAAAATATGATTAATATACGACTTTACACATTTCTTTAAAAAATATGATTAATATACGACTTTATACATTTCTTTAAAAAATATGATTAATATACGACTTTACACATTTCTTTAAAAAATATGATTAATATACGACTTTACGCATTTCTTTAAAAAATATGATTAATATACGACCTTGCACATTTCTTTAAAAAATATGATTAATATACGACTTTACACATTTCTTTAAAAAATATGATTAATATACGACTTTACGCATTTCTTTAAAAAATATGATTAATATACGACCTTGCACATTTCTTTAAAAAATATGATTAATATACGACTTTACGCATTTCTTTAAAAAATATGATTAATATACGACCTTGCAAATTACTTTAAAAAATATGATTAATATACGACTTTACACATTTCTTTAAAAAATATGATTAATATACGACTTTACACATTTCTTTAAAAAATATGATTAATATACGACTTTACACATTTCTTTAAAAAATATGATTAATATACGACTTTACAAATTTCTTTAAAAAATATGATTAATATACGACTTTACACATTTCTTTAAAAAATATGATTAATATACGACTTTACGCATTTCTTTAAAAAATATGATTAATATACGACTTTACACATTTCTTTAAAAAATATGATTAATATACGACCTTGCAAATTACTTTAAAAAATATGATTAATATACGACTTTACACATTTCTTTAAAAAATATGATTAATATACGACTTTACACATTTCTTTAAAAAATATGATTAATATACGACCTTGCAAATTACTTTAAAAAATATGATTAATATACGACTTTACACATTTCTTTAAAAAATATGATTAATATACGACTTTATACATTTCTTTAAAAAATATGATTAATATACGACTTTATACATTTCTTTAAAAAATATGATTAATATACGACTTTATACATTTCTTTAAAAAATATGATTAATATACGACTTTATACATTTCTTTAAAAAATATGATTAATATACGACTTTATACATTTCTTTAAAAAATATGATTAATATACGACTTTATACATTTCTTTAAAAAATATGATTAATATACGACTTTATACATTTCTTTAAAAAATATGATTAATATACGACTTTACACATTTCTTTAAAAAATATGATTAATATACGACTTTACACATTTCTTTAAAAAATATGATTAATATACGACTTTATACATTTCTTTAAAAAATATGATTAATATACGACTTTACACATTTCTTTAAAAAATATGATTAATATACGACCTTGCAAATTACTTTAAAAAATATGATTAATATACGACTTTACACATTTCTTTAAAAAATATGATTAATATACGACTTTACACATTTCTTTAAAAAATATGATTAATATACGACCTTGCAAATTACTTTAAAAAATATGATTAATATACGACTTTACACATTTCTTTAAAAAATATGATTAATATACGACTTTACACATTACTTTAAAAAATATGATTAATATACGACTTTACACATTTCTTTAAAAAATATGATTAATATACGACTTTACACATTTCTTTAAAAAATATGATTAATATACGACTTTATACATTTCTTTAAAAAATATGATTAATATACGACTTTACACATTTCTTTAAAAAATATGATTAATATACGACTTTGCACATTACTTTAAAAAATATGATTAATATACGACTTTACACATTTCTTTAAAAAATATGATTAATATACGACTTTACACATTTCTTTAAAAAATATGATTAATATACGACCTTGCAAATTACTTTAAAAAATATGATTAATATACGACTTTACACATTTCTTTAAAAAATATGATTAATATACGACTTTGCACATTACTTTAAAAAATATGATTAATATACGACTTTACACATTTCTTTAAAAAATATGATTAATATACGACTTTACACATTTCTTTAAAAAATATGATTAATATACGACCTTGCAAATTACTTTAAAAAATATGATTAATATACGACTTTACACATTTCTTTAAAAAATATGATTAATATACGACTTTACACATTTCTTTAAAAAATATGATTAATATACGACCTTGCAAATTACTTTAAAAAATATGATTAATATACGACTTTACACATTTCTTTAAAAAATATGATTAATATACGACTTTGCACATTACTTTAAAAAATATGATTAATATACGACTTTACACATTTCTTTAAAAACTTTGATTAATATACGACTTTACACATTTCTTTAAAAAATATGATTAATATACGACTTTACACATTTCTTTAAAAAATATGATTAATATACGACTTTATACATTTCTTTAAAAAATATGATTAATATACGACTTTACACATTTCTTTAAAAAATATGATTAATATACGACTTTACACATTTCTTTAAAAAATATGATTAATATACGACTTTGCACATTACTTTAAAAAATATGATTAATATACGACTTTACACATTTCTTTAAAAAATATGATTAATATACGACCTTGCAAATTACTTTAAAAAATATGATTAATATACGACTTTACACATTTCTTTAAAAAATATGATTAATATACGACTTTGCAAATTACTTTAAAAAATATGATTAATATACGACTTTACACATTTCTTTAAAAAATATGATTAATATACGACTTTACACATTTCTTTAAAAAATATGATTAATATACGACCTTGCAAATTTCTTTAAAAAATATGATTAATATACGACTATACACATTTCTTTAAAAAATATGATTAATATACGACCTTGCAAATTTCTTTAAAAAATATGATTAATATACGACTTTACACATTTCTTTAAAAAATATGATTAATATACGACTTTACACATTTCTTTAAAAAATATGATTAATATACGACTTTGCACATTACTTTAAAAAATATGATTAATATACGACTTTGCACATTACTTTAAAAAATATGATTAATATACGACTTTGCACATTACTTTAAAAAATATGATTAATATACGACTATACACATTTCTTTAAAAAATATGATTAATATACGACCTTGCAAATTTCTTTAAAAAATATGATTAATATACGACTTTACACATTTCTTTAAAAAATATGATTAATATACGACTTTACACATTTCTTTAAAAAATATGATTAATATACGACTTTGCACATTACTTTAAAAAATATGATTAATATACGACTTTACACATTTCTTTAAAAAATATGATTAATATACGACCTTGCAAATTACTTTAAAAAATATGATTAATATACGACTTTACACATTTCTTTAAAAAATATGATTAATATACGACTTTGCACATTACTTGAAAAAAAATGATTAATATACGACTTTACACATTTCTTTAAAAAATATGATTAATATACGACTTTACACATTTCTTTAAAAAATATGATTAATATACGACTTTACACATTTCTTTAAAAAATATGATTAATATACGACTTTGCACATTACTTTAAAAAATATGATTAATATACGACTTTACACATTTCTTTAAAAAATATGATTAATATACGACCTTGCAAATTACTTTAAAAAATATGATTAATATACGACTTTACACATTTCTTTAAAAAATATGATTAATATACGACTTTGCAAATTACTTTAAAAAATATGATTAATATACGACTTTACACATTTCTTTAAAAAATATGATTAATATACGACCTTGCAAATTACTTTAAAAAATATGATTAATATACGACTTTACACATTTCTTTAAAAAATATGATTAATATACGATTTGACACATTTTTTTAAAAATATGATTAATATACGACTTTACACATTTCTTTAAAAAATATGATTAATATACGACTTTATACATTTCTTTAAAAAATATGATTAATATACGACCTTGCACATTTCTTTAAAAAATATGATTAATATACGACCTTGCAAATTACTTTAAAAAATATGATTAATATACGACTTTACACATTTCTTTAAAAAATATGATTAATATACGACTTTACACATTTCTTTAAAAAATATGATTAATATACGACCTTGCAAATTTCTTTAAAAAATATGATTAATATACGACTATACACATTTCTTTAAAAAATATGATTAATATACGACTATACACATTTCTTTAAAAAATATGATTAATATACGACTTTACACATTTCTTTAAAAAATATGATTAATATACGACCTTGCAAATTTCTTTAAAAAATATGATTAATATACGACCTTGCAAATTTCTTTAAAAAATATGATTAATATACGACTATACACATTTCTTTAAAAAATATGATTAATATACGACTATACACATTTCTTTAAAAAATATGATTAATATACGACTTTACACATTTCTTTAAAAAATATGATTAATATACGACTTTACACATTTCTTTAAAAATATGATTAATATACGACCTTGCAAATTTCTTTAAAAAATATGATTAATATACGACTTTATACATTTCTTTAAAAAATATGATTAATATACGACTTTACACATTTCTTTAAAAAATATGATTAATATACGACCTTGCAAATTTCTTTAAAAAATATGATTAATATACGACTTTACACATTTCTTTAAAAAATATGATTAATATACGACTTTATACATTTCTTTAAAAAATATGATTAATATACGACTTTACACATTTCTTTAAAAAATTTGATTAATATACGACTTTACACATTTCTTTAAAAAATATGATTAATATACGACTTTACACATTTCTTTAAAAAATATGATTAATATACGACCTTGCAAATTTCTTTAAAAAATATGATTAATATACGACTTTACACATTTCTTTAAAAAATATGATTAATATACGACTTTATACATTTCTTTAAAAAATATGATTAATATACGACTTTACACATTTCTTTAAAAAATTTGATTAATATACGACTTTACACATTTCTTTAAAAAATATGATTAATATACGACTTTACACATTTCTTTAAAAAATATGATTAATATACGACTTTACACATTTCTTTAAAAAATATGATTAATATACGACTTTACACATTTCTTTAAAAAATATGATTAATATACGACTTTACACATTTCTTTAAAAAATATGATTAATATACGACCTTGCAAATTACTTTAAAAAATATGATTAATATACGACTTTACACATTTCTTTAAAAAATATGATTAATATACGACTTTATACATTTCTTTAAAAAATATGATTAATATACGACCTTGCAAATTTCTTTAAAAAATATGATTAATATACGACTTTATACATTTCTTTAAAAAATATGATTAATATACGACCTTGCACATTTCTTTAAAAAATATGATTAATATACGACCTTGCAAATTACTTTAAAAAATATGATTAATATACGACTTTACACATTTCTTTAAAAAATATGATTAATATACGACTTTACACATTTCTTTAAAAAATATGATTAATATACGACCTTGCAAATTTCTTTAAAAAATATGATTAATATACGACCTTGCAAATTTCTTTAAAAAATATGATTAATATACGACTTTACACATTTCTTTAAAAAATATGATTAATATACGACCTTGCAAATTTCTTTAAAAAATATGATTAATATACGACTTTACACATTTCTTTAAAAAATATGATTAATATACGACCTTGCACATTTCTTTAAAAAATATGATTAATATACGACTTTACATATTTCTTTAAAAAGTATGATTAATATACGACTTTACATATTTCTTTAAAAAATATGATTAATATACAACTTTACACATTTCTTTAAAAAATATGATTAATATACGACTTTACACATTTCTTTAAAAAATATGATTAATATACGACCTTGCACATTTCTTTAAAAAATATGATTAATATACGACTTTACACATTTCTTTAAAAAATATGATTAATATACGACTTTACACATTTCTTTAAAAAATATGATTAATATACGACTTTACACATTTCTTTAAAAAATATGATTAATATACGACCTTGCACATTTCTTTAAAAAATATGATTAATATACGACCTTGCACATTTCTTTAAAAAATATGATTAATATACGACTTTACACATTTCTTTAAAAAATATGATTAATATACGACCTTGCAAATTACTTTAAAAAATATGATTAATATACAACTTTACACATTTCTTTAAAAAATATGATTAATATACGACTTTACACATTTCTTTAAAAAATATGATTAATATACAACTTTACACATTTCTTTAAAAAATATGATTAATATACGACTTTACACATTTCTTTAAAAAATATGATTAATATACAACTTTACACATTTCTTTAAAAAATATGATTAATATACAACTTTACACATTTCTTTAAAAAATATGATTAATATACAACTTTACACATTACTTTAAAAAATATGATTAATATACGACTTTACACATTTCTTTAAAAAATATGATTAATATACAACTTTACACATTACTTTAAAAAATATGATTAATATACGACTTTACACATTACTTTAAAAAATATGATTAATATACAACTTTACACATTTCTTTAAAAAATATGATTAATATACGACTTTACACATTTCTTTAAAAAATATGATTAATATACGACCTTGCAAATTACTTTAAAAAATATGATTAATATACGACTTTACACATTTCTTTAAAAAATATGATTAATATACGACTTTGCACATTACTTTAAAAAATATGATTAATATACGACTTTACACATTTCTTTAAAAAATATGATTAATATACGACTTTACACATTTCTTTAAAAAATATGATTAATATACGACCTTGCAAATTACTTTAAAAAATATGATTAATATACGACTTTACACATTTCTTTAAAAAATATGATTAATATACGACTTTACACATTTCTTTAAAAAATATGATTAATATACGACCTTGCAAATTACTTTAAAAAATATGATTAATATACGACTTTACACATTTCTTTAAAAAATATGATTAATATACGACTTTGCACATTACTTTAAAAAATATGATTAATATACGACTTTACACATTTCTTTAAAAACTTTGATTAATATACGACTTTACACATTTCTTTAAAAAATATGATTAATATACGACTTTACACATTTCTTTAAAAAATATGATTAATATACGACTTTATACATTTCTTTAAAAAATATGATTAATATACGACTTTACACATTTCTTTAAAAAATATGATTAATATACGACTTTACACATTTCTTTAAAAAATATGATTAATATACGACTTTGCACATTACTTTAAAAAATATGATTAATATACGACTTTACACATTTCTTTAAAAAATATGATTAATATACGACCTTGCAAATTACTTTAAAAAATATGATTAATATACGACTTTACACATTTCTTTAAAAAATATGATTAATATACGACTTTGCAAATTACTTTAAAAAATATGATTAATATACGACTTTACACATTTCTTTAAAAAATATGATTAATATACGACTTTACACATTTCTTTAAAAAATATGATTAATATACGACCTTGCAAATTTCTTTAAAAAATATGATTAATATACGACTATACACATTTCTTTAAAAAATATGATTAATATACGACCTTGCAAATTTCTTTAAAAAATATGATTAATATACGACTTTACACATTTCTTTAAAAAATATGATTAATATACGACTTTACACATTTCTTTAAAAAATATGATTAATATACGACTTTGCACATTACTTTAAAAAATATGATTAATATACGACTTTGCACATTACTTTAAAAAATATGATTAATATACGACTTTGCACATTACTTTAAAAAATATGATTAATATACGACTATACACATTTCTTTAAAAAATATGATTAATATACGACCTTGCAAATTTCTTTAAAAAATATGATTAATATACGACTTTACACATTTCTTTAAAAAATATGATTAATATACGACTTTACACATTTCTTTAAAAAATATGATTAATATACGACTTTGCACATTACTTTAAAAAATATGATTAATATACGACTTTACACATTTCTTTAAAAAATATGATTAATATACGACCTTGCAAATTACTTTAAAAAATATGATTAATATACGACTTTACACATTTCTTTAAAAAATATGATTAATATACGACTTTGCACATTACTTTAAAAAATATGATTAATATACGACTTTACACATTTCTTTAAAAAATATGATTAATATACGACTTTACACATTTCTTTAAAAAATATGATTAATATACGACTTTACACATTTCTTTAAAAAATATGATTAATATACGACTTTGCACATTACTTTAAAAAATATGATTAATATACGACTTTACACATTTCTTTAAAAAATATGATTAATATACGACCTTGCAAATTACTTTAAAAAATATGATTAATATACGACTTTACACATTTCTTTAAAAAATATGATTAATATACGACTTTGCAAATTACTTTAAAAAATATGATTAATATACGACTTTACACATTTCTTTAAAAAATATGATTAATATACGACCTTGCAAATTACTTTAAAAAATATGATTAATATACGACTTTACACATTTCTTTAAAAAATATGATTAATATACGACTTTGCAAATTACTTTAAAAAATATGATTAATATACGACTTTACACATTTCTTTAAAAAATATGATTAATATACGACCTTGCAAATTACTTTAAAAAATATGATTAATATACGACTTTACACATTTCTTTAAAAAATATGATTAATATACGACTTTGCACATTACTTTAAAAAATATGATTAATATACGACTTTACACATTTCTTTAAAAAATATGATTAATATACGACCTTGCAAATTACTTTAAAAAATATGATTAATATACGACTTTACACATTTCTTTAAAAAATATGATTAATATACGACTTTGCACATTACTTTAAAAAATATGATTAATATACGACTTTACACATTTCTTTAAAAAATATGATTAATATACGACCTTGCAAATTACTTTAAAAAATATGATTAATATACGACTTTACACATTTCTTTAAAAAATATGATTAATATACGACTTTGCAAATTACTTTAAAAAATATGATTAATATACGACTTTACACATTTCTTTAAAAAATATGATTAATATACGACTTTACACATTTCTTTAAAAAATATGATTAATATACGACTTTACACATTTCTTTAAAAAATATGATTAATATACGACTTTGCACATTACTTTAAAAAATATGATTAATATACGACTTTACACATTTCTTTAAAAAATATGATTAATATACGACCTTGCAAATTACTTTAAAAAATATGATTAATATACGACTTTACACATTTCTTTAAAAAATATGATTAATATACGACTTTGCAAATTACTTTAAAAAATATGATTAATATACGACTTTACACATTTCTTTAAAAAATATGATTAATATACGACTTTACACATTTCTTTAAAAAATATGATTAATATACGACCTTGCAAATTTCTTTAAAAAATATGATTAATATACGACTATACACATTTCTTTAAAAAATATGATTAATATACGACCTTGCAAATTTCTTTAAAAAATATGATTAATATACGACTTTACACATTTCTTTAAAAAATATGATTAATATACGACTTTACACATTTCTTTAAAAAATATGATTAATATACGACTTTGCACATTACTTTAAAAAATATGATTAATATACGACTTTGCACATTACTTTAAAAAATATGATTAATATACGACTTTGCACATTACTTTAAAAAATATGATTAATATACGACTATACACATTTCTTTAAAAAATATGATTAATATACGACCTTGCAAATTTCTTTAAAAAATATGATTAATATACGACTTTACACATTTCTTTAAAAAATATGATTAATATACGACTTTACACATTTCTTTAAAAAATATGATTAATATACGACTTTGCACATTACTTTAAAAAATATGATTAATATACGACTTTACACATTTCTTTAAAAAATATGATTAATATACGACCTTGCAAATTACTTTAAAAAATATGATTAATATACGACTTTACACATTTCTTTAAAAAATATGATTAATATACGACTTTGCACATTACTTTAAAAAATATGATTAATATACGACTTTACACATTTCTTTAAAAAATATGATTAATATACGACTTTACACATTTCTTTAAAAAATATGATTAATATACGACTTTACACATTTCTTTAAAAAATATGATTAATATACGACTTTGCACATTACTTTAAAAAATATGATTAATATACGACTTTACACATTTCTTTAAAAAATATGATTAATATACGACCTTGCAAATTACTTTAAAAAATATGATTAATATACGACTTTACACATTTCTTTAAAAAATATGATTAATATACGACTTTGCAAATTACTTTAAAAAATATGATTAATATACGACTTTACACATTTCTTTAAAAAATATGATTAATATACGACCTTGCAAATTACTTTAAAAAATATGATTAATATACGACTTTACACATTTCTTTAAAAAATATGATTAATATACGACTTTGCAAATTACTTTAAAAAATATGATTAATATACGACTTTACACATTTCTTTAAAAAATATGATTAATATACGACCTTGCAAATTACTTTAAAAAATATGATTAATATACGACTTTACACATTTCTTTAAAAAATATGATTAATATACGACTTTACACATTTCTTTAAAAAATATGATTAATATACGACCTTGCAAATTTCTTTAAAAAATATGATTAATATACGACTATACACATTTCTTTAAAAAATATGATTAATATACGACTATACACATTTCTTTAAAAAATATGATTAATATACGACTTTACACATTTCTTTAAAAAATATGATTAATATACGACCTTGCAAATTTCTTTAAAAAATATGATTAATATACGACCTTGCAAATTTCTTTAAAAAATATGATTAATATACGACTATACACATTTCTTTAAAAAATATGATTAATATACGACTATACACATTTCTTTAAAAAATATGATTAATATACGACTTTACACATTTCTTTAAAAAATATGATTAATATACGACTTTACACATTTCTTTAAAAAATATGATTAATATACGACTTTATACATTTCTTTAAAAAATATGATTAATATACGACTTTACACATTTCTTTAAAAAATTTGATTAATATACGACTTTACACATTTCTTTAAAAAATATGATTAATATACGACTTTACACATTTCTTTAAAAAATATGATTAATATACGACCTTGCAAATTTCTTTAAAAAATATGATTAATATACGACTTTACACATTTCTTTAAAAAATATGATTAATATACGACTTTATACATTTCTTTAAAAAATATGATTAATATACGACTTTACACATTTCTTTAAAAAATTTGATTAATATACGACTTTACACATTTCTTTAAAAAATATGATTAATATACGACTTTACACATTTCTTTAAAAAATATGATTAATATACGACTTTACACATTTCTTTAAAAAATATGATTAATATACGACTTTACACATTTCTTTAAAAAATATGATTAATATACGACTTTACACATTTCTTTACAAAATATGATTAATATACGACCTTGCAAATTACTTTAAAAAATATGATTAATATACGACTTTACACATTTCTTTAAAAAATATGATTAATATACGACTTTATACATTTCTTTAAAAAATATGATTAATATACGACCTTGCAAATTTCTTTAAAAAATATGATTAATATACGACTTTATACATTTCTTTAAAAAATATGATTAATATACGACCTTGCACATTTCTTTAAAAAATATGATTAATATACGACCTTGCAAATTACTTTAAAAAATATGATTAATATACGACTTTACACATTTCTTTAAAAAATATGATTAATATACGACTTTACACATTTCTTTAAAAAATATGATTAATATACGACCTTGCAAATTTCTTTAAAAAATATGATTAATATACGACCTTGCAAATTTCTTTAAAAAATATGATTAATATACGACTTTACACATTTCTTTAAAAAATATGATTAATATACGACCTTGCAAATTTCTTTAAAAAATATGATTAATATACGATTTTACACATTTCTTTAAAAAATATGATTAATATACGACCTTGCACATTTCTTTAAAAAATATGATTAATATACGACTTTACATATTTCTTTAAAAAATATGATTAATATACGACTTTACATATTTCTTTAAAAAATATGATTAATATACAACTTTACACATTTCTTTAAAAAATATGATTAATATACGACCTTGCAAATTACTTTAAAAAATATGATTAATATACGACTTTACACATTTCTTTAAAAAATATGATTAATATACGACTTTACACATTTCTTTAAAAAATATGATTAATATACAACTTTATACATTTCTTTAAAAAATATGATTAATATACAACTTTACACATTTCTTTAAAAAATATGATTAATATACGACTTTACACATTTCTTTAAAAAATATGATTAATATACGACTTTACACATTTCTTTAAAAAATATGATTAATATACGATTTTACAAATTTCTTTAAAAAATATGATTAATATACGACTTTACACATTTCTTTAAAAAATATGATTAATATACGACCTTGCAAATTACTTTAAAAAATATGATTAATATACGACTTTACACATTTCTTTAAAAAATATGATTAATATACGATTTTACAAATTTCTTTAAAAAATATGATTAATATACGACTTTACACATTTCTTTAAAAAATATGATTAATATACGACCTTGCAAATTACTTTAAAAAATATGATTAATATACGACTTTACACATTTCTTTAAAAAATATGATTAATATACGACTTTACACATTTCTTTAAAAAATATGATTAATATACGACCTTACACATTTCTTTAAAAAATATGATTAATATACGACCTTACACATTTCTTTAAAAAATATGATTAATATACGACTTTACAAATTTGTTTAAAAAATATGATTAATATACGACCTTGCAAATTTCTTTAAAAAATATGATTAATATACGACTTTACACATTTCTTTAAAAAATATGATTAATATACGACTTTACACATTTCTTTAAAAAATATTATTAATATACGACTTTACACATTTCTTTAAAAAATATGATTAATATACGACTTTACACATTTCTTTAAAAAATATGATTAATATACGACTTTACACATTTCTTTAAAAAATATGATTAATATACGACTTTACACATTTCTTTAAAAAATATGATTAATATACGACCTTGCAAATTTCTTTAAAAAATATGATTAATATACGACTTTACACATTTCTTTAAAAAATATGATTAATATACGACTTTACACATTTCTTTAAAAAATATTATTAATATACGACTTTACACATTTCTTTAAAAAATATGATTAATATACGACTTTACACATTTCTTTAAAAAATATGATTAATATACGACTTTACACATTTCTTTAAAAAATATGATTAATATACAACTTTACACATTTCTTTAAAAAATATGATTAATATACAACTTTACACATTTCTTTAAAAAATATGATTAATATACGATTTTACAAATTTCTTTAAAAAATATGATTAATATACGACTTTACACATTTCTTTAAAAAATATGATTAATATACGACCTTGCAAATTACTTTAAAAAATATGATTAATATACGACTTTACAAATTTCTTTAAAAAATATGATTAATATACGACTTTACACATTTCTTTAAAAAATATGATTAATATACGACCTTACACATTTCTTTAAAAAATATGATTAATATACGACCTTGCAAATTACTTTAAAAAATATGATTAATATACGACCTTGCAAATTTCTTTAAAAAATATGATTAATATACGACTTTACACATTTCTTTAAAAAATATTATTAATATACGACTTTACACATTTCTTTAAAAAATATGATTAATATACGACCTTGCAAATTTCTTTAAAAAATATGATTAATATACGACTTTACACATTTCTTTAAAAAATATTATTAATATACGACTTTACACATTTCTTTAAAAAATATGATTAATATACGACTTTACACATTTCTTTAAAAAATATGATTAATATACGACTTTACACATTTCTTTAAAAAATATGATTAATATACGACTTTACACATTTCTTTAAAAAATATGATTAATATACGACCTTGCAAATTTCTTTAAAAAATATGATTAATATACGACTTTACACATTTCTTTAAAAAATATGATTAATATACGACTTTACACATTTCTTTAAAAAATATTATTAATATACGACTTTACACATTTCTTTAAAAAATATGATTAATATACGACTTTACACATTTCTTTAAAAAATATGATTAATATACGACTTTACACATTTCTTTAAAAAATATGATTAATATACAACTTTACACATTTCTTTAAAAAATATGATTAATATACAACTTTACACATTTCTTTAAAAAATATGATTAATATACGATTTTACAAATTTCTTTAAAAAATATGATTAATATACGACTTTACACATTTCTTTAAAAAATATGATTAATATACGACCTTGCAAATTACTTTAAAAAATATGATTAATATACGACTTTACAAATTTCTTTAAAAAATATGATTAATATACGACTTTACACATTTCTTTAAAAAATATGATTAATATACGACCTTACACATTTCTTTAAAAAATATGATTAATATACGACCTTGCAAATTACTTTAAAAAATATGATTAATATACGACCTTGCAAATTTCTTTAAAAAATATGATTAATATACGACCTTGCAAATTTCTTTAAAAAATATGATTAATATACGACTTTACACATTTCTTTAAAAAATATGATTAATATACGACTTTACACATTTCTTTAAAAAATATGATTAATATACGACTTTACACATTTCTTTAAAAAATATGATTAATATACGACTTTACACATTTCTTTAAAAAATATGATTAATATACAACTTTACACATTTCTTTAAAAAATATGATTAATATACAACTTTACACATTTCTTTAAAAAATATGATTAATATACGACCTTACACATTTCTTTAAAAAATATGATTAATATACGACTTTACACATTACTTTAAAAAATATGATTAATATACGACTTTACACATTTCTTTAAAAAATATGATTAATATACGACTTTATACATTTCTTTAAAAAATATGATTAATATACGACTTTATACATTTCTTTAAAAAATATGATTAATATACGACTTTATACATTTCTTTAAAAAATATGATTAATATACAACTTTACACATTTCTTTAAAAAATATGATTAATATACAACTTTACACATTTCTTTAAAACATATGATTAATATACGACTTTACACATTTCTTTAAAAAATATGATTAATATACGACTTTATACATTTCTTTAAAAAATATGATTAATATACGACCTTGCAAATTACTTTAAAAAATATGATTAATATACGACTTTACACATTACTTTAAAAAATATGATTAATATACGACTTTACACATTTCTTTAAAAAATATGATTAATATACGACTTTATACATTTCTTTAAAAAATATGATTAATATACAACTTTACACATTTCTTTAAAAAATATGATTAATATACGACTTTACACATTTCTTTAAAAAATATGATTAATATACAACTTTACACATTTCTTTAAAAAATATGATTAATATACAACTTTACACATTTCTTTAAAAAATATGATTAATATACGACTTTACACATTACTTTAAAAAATATGATTAATATACGACTTTACACATTTCTTTAAAAAATATGATTAATATACGACTTTATACATTTCTTTAAAAAATATGATTAATATACGACTTTATACATTTCTTTAAAAAATATGATTAATATACGACTTTATACATTTCTTTAAAAAATATGATTAATATACAACTTTACACATTTCTTTAAAAATATGATTAATATACAACTTTACACATTTCTTTAAAAAATATGATTAATATACGACCTTGCAAATTACTTTAAAAAATATGATTAATATACGACTTTACACATTTCTTTAAAAAATATGATTAATATACGACTTTACACATTTCTTTAAAAAATATGATTAATATACGACCTTACACATTTCTTTAAAAAATATGATTAATATACGACTTTACACATTTCTTTAAAAAATATGATTAATATACGACTTTATACATTTCTTTAAAAAATATGATTAATATACGACTTTACACATTTCTTTAAAAAATATGATTAATATACGACCTTACACATTTCTTTAAAAAATATGATTAATATACGACTTTACACATTTCTTTAAAAAATATGATTAATATACGACTTTATACATTTCTTTAAAAAATATGATTAATATACGACTTTATACATTTCTTTAAAAAATATGATTAATATACGACTTTATACATTTCTTTAAAAAATATGATTAATATACAACTTTACACATTTCTTTAAAAAATATGATTAATATACGACTTTATAGATTTCTTTAAAAAATATAATTAATATACGACTTTACACATTTCTTTAAAAAATATGATTAATATACGACTTTACACATTTCTTTAAAAAATATGATTAATATACGACTTTACACATTTCTTTAAAAAATATGATTAATATACGACCTTGCAAATTTCTTTAAAAAATATGATTAATATACAACTTTACACATTTCTTTAAAAAATATGATTAATATACGACCTTGCACATTACTTTAAAAAATATGATTAATATACGACTTTACACATTTCTTTAAAAAATATGATTAATATACGACTTTATACATTTCTTTAAAAAATATGATTAATATACGACTTTATACATTTCTTTTAAAAATATGATTAATATACGACTTTATACATTTCTTTAAAAAATATGATTAATATACGACTTTATACATTTCTTTAAAAAATATGATTAATATACGACTTTACACATTTCTTTAAAAAATATGATTAATATACGACTTTATACATTTCTTTAAAAAATATGATTAATATACGACTTTACACATTTCTTTAAAAAATATGATTAATATACGACTTTATACATTTCTTTAAAAAATATGATTAATATACGACTTTACACATTTCTTTAAAAAATATGATTAATATACGACTTTACACATTTCTTTAAAAAATATGATTAATATACGACTTTATACATTTCTTTAAAAAATATGATTAATATACGACTTTATACATTTCTTTAAAAAATATGATTAATATACGACTTTATACATTTCTTTAAAAAATATGATTAATATACGACTTTACACATTTCTTTAAAAAATATGATTAATATACGACTTTATACATTTCTTTAAAAAATATGATTAATATACGACTTTACACATTTCTTTAAAAAATATGATTAATATACGACTTTATACATTTCTTTAAAAAATATGATTAATATACGACTTTACACATTTCTTTAAAAAATATGATTAATATACGACTTTACACATTTCTTTAAAAAATATGATTAATATACGACTTTATACATTTCTTTAAAAAATATGATTAATATACGACTTTATACATTTCTTTTACAAAATATGATTAATATACGACTTTATACATTTCTTTAAAAAATATGATTAATATACGACTTTATACATTTCTTTAAAAAATATGATTAATATACGACTTTATACATTTCTTTAAAAAATATGATTAATATACGACTTTACACATTTCTTTAAAAAATATGATTAATATACGACTTTACACATTTCTTTAAAAAATATGATTAATATACGACTTTATACATTTCTTTAAAAAATATGATTAATATACGACTTTACACATTTCTTTAAAAAATATGATTAATATACGACTTTACACATTTCTTTAAAAAATGTGATTAATATACGACTTTATACATTTCTTTAAAAAATATGATTAATATACGACTTTATACATTTCTTTTAAAAATATGATTAATATACGACTTTATACATTTCTTTAAAAAATATGATTAATATACGACTTTATACATTTCTTTAAAAAATATGATTAATATACGACTTTATACATTTCTTTAAAAAATATGATTAATATACGACTTTACACATTTCTTTAAAAAATATGATTAATATACGACTTTATACATTTCTTTAAAAAATATGATTAATATACGACTTTACACATTTCTTTAAAAAATATGATTAATATACGACTTTACACATTTCTTTAAAAAATATGATTAATATACGACCTTGCAAATTTCTTTAAAAAATATGATTAATATACGACCTTGCAAATTTCTTTAAAAAATATGATTAATATACGACTTTACACATTTCTTTAAAAAATATGATTAATATACGACCTTGCAAATTTCTTTAAAAAATATGATTAATATACGACCTTGCAAATTACTTTAAAAAATATGATTAATATACGACTTTACACATTTCTTTAAAAAATATGATTAATATACGACTTTACACATTTCTTTAAAAAATATGATTAATATACGACCTTGCAAATTTCTTTAAAAAATATGATTAATATACGACCTTGCAAATTACTTTAAAAAATATGATTAATATACGACTTTACACATTTCTTTAAAAAATATGATTAATATACGACTTTACACATTTCTTTAAAAAATATGATTAATATACGACTTTACACATTTCTTTAAAAAATAGGATTAATATACGACTTTACACATTTCTTTAAAAAATAGGATTAATATACGACTTTACACATTTCTTTAAAAAATATGATTAATATACGACTTTACACATTTCTTTAAAAAATATGATTAATATACGACTTTACACATTTCTTTAAAAAATAGGATTAATATACGACTTTACACATTTCTTTAAAAAATATGATTAATATACGACTTTACACATTTCTTTAAAAAATATGATTAATATACGACCTTGCAAATTACTTTAAAAAATATGATTAATATACGACCTTGCAAATTACTTTAAAAAATATGATTAATATACGACTTTACACATTTCTTTAAAAAATATGATTAATATACGACTTTACACATTTCTTTAAAAAATATGATTAATATACGACCTTGCAAATTTCTTTAAAAAATATGATTAATATACGACCTTGCAAATTACTTTAAAAAATATGATTAATATACGACTTTACACATTTCTTTAAAAAATATGATTAATATACGACTTTACACATTTCTTTAAAAAATATGATTAATATACGACCTTGCAAATTTCTTTAAAAAATATGATTAATATACGACCTTGCAAATTACTTTAAAAAATATGATTAATATACGACCTTGCAAATTACTTTAAAAAATATGATTAATATACGACTTTACACATTTCTTTAAAAAATATGATTAATATACGACTTTACACATTTCTTTAAAAAATATGATTAATATACGACCTTGCAAATTTCTTTAAAAAATATGATTAATATACGACCTTGCAAATTACTTTAAAAAATATGATTAATATACGACCTTGCAAATTACTTTAAAAAATATGATTAATATACGACTTTACACATTTCTTTAAAAAATATGATTAATATACGACTTTACACATTTCTTTAAAAAATATGATTAATATACGACCTTGCAAATTTCTTTAAAAAATATGATTAATATACGACTTTACACATTTCTTTAAAAAATATGATTAATATACGACTTTACACATTTCTTTAAAAAATATGATTAATATACGACTTTACACATTTCTTTAAAAAATAGGATTAATATACGACTTTACACATTTCTTTAAAAAATATGATTAATATACGACTTTACACATTTCTTTAAAAAATATGATTAATATACGACCTTGCAAATTACTTTAAAAAATATGATTAATATACGACCTTGCAAATTACTTTAAAAAATATGATTAATATACGACTTTACACATTTCTTTAAAAAATATGATTAATATACGACTTTACACATTTCTTTAAAAAATATGATTAATATACGACCTTGCAAATTTCTTTAAAAAATATGATTAATATACGACTTTACACATTTCTTTAAAAAATATGATTAATATACGACTTTACACATTTCTTTAAAAAATATGATTAATATACGACTTTACACATTTCTTTAAAAAATAGGATTAATATACGACTTTACACATTTCTTTAAAAAATATGATTAATATACGACTTTACACATTTCTTTAAAAAATATGATTAATATACGACTTTACACATTTCTTTAAAAAATAGGATTAATATACGACTTTACACATTTCTTTAAAAAATATGATTAATATACGACTTTACACATTTCTTTAAAAAATATGATTAATATACGACCTTGCAAATTACTTTAAAAAATATGATTAATATACGACCTTGCAAATTACTTTAAAAAATATGATTAATATACGACTTTACACATTTCTTTAAAAAATATGATTAATATACGACTTTACACATTTCTTTAAAAAATATGATTAATATACGACCTTGCAAATTTCTTTAAAAAATATGATTAATATACGACCTTGCAAATTTCTTTAAAAAATATGATTAATATACGACCTTGCAAATTACTTTAAAAAATATGATTAATATACGACCTTGCAAATTACTTTAAAAAATATGATTAATATACGACTTTACACATTTCTTTAAAAAATATGATTAATATACGACTTTACACATTTCTTTAAAAAATATGATTAATATACGACCTTGCAAATTTCTTTAAAAAATATGATTAATATACGACTTTACACATTTCTTTAAAAAATATGATTAATATACGACTTTACACATTTCTTTAAAAAATATGATTAATATACGACTTTACACATTTCTTTAAAAAATAGGATTAATATACGACTTTACACATTTCTTTAAAAAATATGATTAATATACGACTTTACACATTTCTTTAAAAAATATGATTAATATACGACTTTACACATTTCTTTAAAAAATAGGATTAATATACGACTTTACACATTTCTTTAAAAAATATGATTAATATACGACTTTACACATTTCTTTAAAAAATATGATTAATATACGACCTTGCAAATTACTTTAAAAAATATGATTAATATACGACCTTGCAAATTACTTTAAAAAATATGATTAATATACGACTTTACACATTTCTTTAAAAAATATGATTAATATACGACTTTACACATTTCTTTAAAAAATATGATTAATATACGACTTTACACATTTCTTTAAAAAATATGATTAATATACGACTTTACACATTTCTTTAAAAAATATGATTAATATACGACTTTACACATTTCTTTAAAAAATATGATTAATATACGACTTTACACATTTCTTTAAAAAATATGATTAATATACGACTTTACACATTTCTTTAAAAAATATGATTAATATACGACTTTACACATTTCTTTAAAAAATATGATTAATATACGACCTTGCAAATTACTTTAAAAAATATGATTAATATACGACCTTGCAAATTACTTTAAAAAATATGATTAATATACGACTTTACACATTTCTTTAAAAAATATGATTAATATACGACTTTACACATTTCTTTAAAAAATATGATTAATATACGACTTTACACATTTCTTTAAAAAATATGATTAATATACGACTTTACACATTTCTTTAAAAAATATGATTAATATACGACTTTACACATTTCTTTAAAAAATATGATTAATATACGACTTTACACATTTCTTTAAAAAATATGATTAATATACGACTTTACACATTTCTTTAAAAAATATGATTAATATACGACTTTACACATTTCTTTAAAAAATATGATTAATATACGACCTTGCAAATTACTTTAAAAAATATGATTAATATACGACCTTGCAAATTACTTTAAAAAATATGATTAATATACGACTTTACACATTTCTTTAAAAAATATAATTAATATACGACTTTACACATTTCTTTAAAAAATATGATTAATATACGACTTTACACATTTCTTTAAAAAATATGATTAATATACGACTTTACACATTTCTTTAAAAAATATGATTAATATACGACTTTACACATTTCTTTAAAAAATATGATTAATATACGACTTTACACATTTCTTTAAAAAATATGATTAATATACGACTTTACAAATTTCTTTAAAAAATATGATTAATATACGACTTTACAAATTTCTTTAAAAAATATGATTAATATACGACTTTACACATTTCTTTAAAAAATATGATTAATATACGATTTTACACATTTCTTTAAAAAATATGATTAATATACGACTTTACACATTTCTTTAAAAAATATGATTAATATACGACTTTACACATTTCTTTAAAAAATATGATTAATATACGACTTTACACATTTCTTTAAAAAATATGATTAATATACGACTTTACACATTTCTTTAAAAAATATGATTAATATACGACTTTACACATTTCTTTAAAAAATATGATTAATATACGACTTTACACATTTCTTTAAAAAATATGATTAATATACGACTTTACACATTTCTTTAAAAAATATGATTAATATACGACTTTACACATTTCTTTAAAAAATATGATTAATATACGACCTTGCAAATTTCTTTAAAAAATATGATTAATATACGACTTTACACATTTCTTTAAAAAATATGATTAATATACGACTTTACACATTTCTTTAAAAAATATGATTAATATACGATTTTGCAAATTTCTTTAAAAAATATGATTAATATACGACCTTGCAAATTTCTTTAAAAAATATGATTAATATACGACTTTACACATTTCTTTAAAAAATATTATTAATATACGATTTTACACATTTCTTTAAAAAATATGATTAATATACGACTTTACGCATTTCTTTAAAAAATATGATTAATATACGACTTTACACATTTCTTTAAAAAATATGATTAATATACGATTTTGCAAATTTCTTTAAAAAATATGATTAATATACGACCTTGCAAATTTCTTTAAAAAATATGATTAATATACGACTTTACACATTTCTTTAAAAAATATTATTAATATACGATTTTACACATTTCTTTAAAAAATATGATTAATATACGACTTTACGCATTTCTTTAAAAAATATGATTAATATACGACTTTACGCATTTCTTTAAAAAATATGATTAATATACGACTTTACGCATTTCTTTAAAAAATATGATTAATATACGACTTTACACATTTCTTTAAAAAATATGATTAATATACGACCTTGCAAATTTCTTTAAAAAATATGATTAATATACGACTTTACACATTTCTTTAAAAAATATGATTAATATACGACTTTACACATTTCTTTAAAAAATATGATTAATATACGATTTTGCAAATTTCTTTAAAAAATATGATTAATATACGACTTTGCAAATTTCTTTAAAAAATATGATTAATATACCACTTTACACATTTCTTTAAAAAATATTATTAATATACGATTTTGCAAATTTCTTTAAAAAATATGATTAATATACGATTTTGCAAATTTCTTTAAAAAATATGATTAATATACGACTTTACACATTTCTTTAAAAAATATGATTAATATACGACTTTACACATTTCTTTAAAAAATATGATTAATATACGACTTTACACATTTCTTTAAAAAATATGATTAATATACGACCTTGCAAATTTCTTTAAAAAATATGATTAATATACGACTTTACACATTTCTTTAAAAAATATGATTAATATACGACTTTACACATTTCTTTAAAAAATATGATTAATATACGATTTTGCAAATTTCTTTAAAGAATATGATTAATATACGATTTTGCAAATTTCTTTAAAAAATATGATTAATATACGACTTTACACATTTCTTTAAAAAATATGATTAATATACGACTTTACACATTTCTTTAAAAAATATTATTAATATACGATTTTACACATTTCTTTAAAAAATATGATTAATATACGACCTTGCAAATTTCTTTAAAAAATATGATTAATATACGACTTTACACATTTCTTTAAAAAATATGATTAATATACGACTTTACACATTTCTTTAAAAAATATGATTAATATACGACTTTACACATTTCTTTAAAAAATATGATTAATATACAACTTTACACATTTCTTTAAAAAATATGATTAATATACGACCTTGCAAATTACTTTAAAAAATATGATTAATATACGACTTTACACATTTCTTTAAAAAATATGATTAATATACGACTTTACAAATTTCTTTAAAAAATATGATTAATATACGACCTTGCAAATTACTTTAAAAAATATGATTAATATACGACTTTACACATTTCTTTAAAAAATATGATTAATATACAACTTTACACATTTCTTTAAAAAATATGATTAATATACGACCTTGCAAATTACTTTAAAAAATATGATTAATATACAACTTTACACATTTCTTTAAAAAATATGATTAATATACGACCTTGCAAATTACTTTAAAAAATATGATTAATATACGACTTTACACATTTCTTTAAAAAATATGATTAATATACAACTTTACACATTTCTTTAAAAAATATGATTAATATACGACTTTACAAATTTCTTTAAAAAATATGATTAATATACGACCTTGCAAATTTCTTTAAAAAATATGATTAATATACGACCTTGCAAATTACTTTAAAAAATATGATTAATATACGACCTTGCAAATTACTTTAAAAAATATGATTAATATACGACTTTACACATTTCTTTAAAAAATATGATTAATATACAACTTTACACATTTCTTTAAAAAATATGATTAATATACGACTTTACAAATTTCTTTAAAAAATATGATTAATATACGACCTTGCAAATTTCTTTAAAAAATATGATTAATATACGACCTTGCAAATTACTTTAAAAAATATGATTAATATACGACTTTACACATTTCTTTAAAAAATATGATTAATATACGACTTTACACATTTCTTTAAAAAATATGATTAATATACGACTTTATACATTTCTTTAAAAAATATGATTAATATACGACCTTGCAAATTACTTTAAAAAATATGATTAATATACGACCTTGCAAATTACTTTAAAAAATATGATTAATATACGACTTTACACATTTCTTTAAAAAATATGATTAATATACAACTTTACACATTTCTTTAAAAAATATGATTAATATACGACTTTACAAATTTCTTTAAAAAATATGATTAATATACGACCTTGCAAATTACTTTAAAAAATATGATTAATATACGACCTTGCAAATTACTTTAAAAAATATGATTAATATACGACTTTACACATTTCTTTAAAAAATATGATTAATATACAACTTTACACATTTCTTTAAAAAATATGATTAATATACGACTTTACACATTTCTTTAAAAAATATGATTAATATACGACTTTACACATTTCTTTAAAAAATATGATTAATATACGACTTTACACATTTCTTTAAAAAATATGATTAATATACGACCTTGCAAATTACTTTAAAAAATATGATTAATATACGACTTTACACATTTCTTTAAAAAATATGATTAATATACGACTTTACACATTTCTTTAAAAAATATTATTAATATACGACTTTATAAATTTCTTTAAAAAATATGATTAATATACGACTTTATAAATTACTTTAAAAAATATGATTAATATACGACTTTACACATTTCTTTAAAAAATATGATTTATATACGACTTTACACATTTCTTTAAAAAATATGATTAATATACGACCTTGCAAATTACTTTAAAAAATATGATTAATATACGACTTTACACATTTCTTTAAAAAATATTATTAATATACGACTTTATAAATTTCTTTAAAAAATATGATTAATATACGACTTTATAAATTACTTTAAAAAATATGATTAATATACGACTTTACACATTTCTTTAAAAAATATGATTTATATACGACTTTATACATTTCTTTAAAAAATATGATTAATATACAACTTTACACATTACTTTAAAAAATATGATTAATATACGACTTTATACATTTCTTTAAAAAATATGATTAATATACAACTTTACACATTTCTTTAAAAAATATGATTAATATACAACTTTACACATTTCTTTAAAAAATATGATTTATATACGACTTTACGCATTTCTTTAAAAAATATGATTAATATACAACTTTACACATTTCTTTAAAAAATATGATTAATATACAACTTTACACATTTCTTTAAAAAATATGATTTATATACGACTTTACGCATTTCTTTAAAAAATATGATTAATATACAACTTTACACATTTCTTTAAAAATTATGATTAATATACGACTTTACACATTTCTTTAAAAAATATGATTAATATACGACTTTACACATTTCTTTAAAAAATATGATTTATATACGACTTTGCACATTTCTTTAAAAAATATGATTAATATACGACTTTACGCATTTCTTTAAAAAATATGATTAATATACAACTTTACACATTACTTTAAAAAATATGATTAATATACAACTTTACACATTTCTTTAAAAAATATGATTAATATACGACTTTACACATTTCTTTAAAAAATATGATTAATATACGACCTTGCACATTACTTTAAAAAATATGATTAATATACGACTTTATACATTTCTTTAAAAAATATGATTAATATACAACTTTACACATTTCTTTAAAAAATATGATTAATATACAACTTTACACATTTCTTTAAAAAATATGATTTATATACGACTTTACGCATTTCTTTAAAAAATATGATTAATATACAACTTTACACATTTCTTTAAAAAATATGATTAATATACAACTTTACACATTTCTTTAAAAAATATGATTAATATACGACCTTGCAAATTACTTTAAAAAATATGATTAATATACGACTTTACACATTACTTTAAAAAATATGATTAATATACGACTTTACACATTTCTTTAAAAAATATGATTAATATACGACTTTACACATTTCTTTAAAAAATATGATTAATATACGACCTTACACATTACTTTAAAAAATATGATTAATATACGACTTTACACATTACTTTAAAAAATATGATTAATATACGACCTTACACATTACTTTAAAAAATATGATTAATATACGACTTTACACATTTCTTTAAAAAATATGATTAATATACGACTTTACACATTTCTTTAAAAAATATGATTAATATACGACTTTCCGCATTTCTTTAAAAAATATGATTAATATACGACTTTATACATTTCTTTAAAAAATATGATTAATATACGACTTTATACATTTCTTTAAAAAATATGATTAATATACGACTTTGCACATTTCTTTAAAAAATATGATTAATATACGACTTTACACATTTCTTTAAAAAATATGATTAATATACGACTTTATACATTTCTTTAAAAAATATGATTAATATACGACTTTGCACATTTCTTTAAAAAATATGATTAATATACGACTTTACACATTTCTTTAAAAAATATGATTAATATACGACTTTACAAATTTCTTTAAAAAATATGATTAATATACGACTTTACACATTTCTTTAAATAATATGATTAATATACGACTTTACACATTACTTTAAAAAATATGATTAATATACGACTTTACACATTTCTTTAAAAAATATGATTAATATACAACTTTACAAATTTCTTTAAAAAATATGATTAATATACGACTTTACACATTTCTTTAAAAAATATGATTAATATACGACTTTACACATTACTTTAAAAAATATGATTAATATACGACTTTACACATTTCTTTAAATAATATGATTAATATACGACTTTACACATTTCTTTAAAAAATATGATTAATATACGACTTTATAAATTTCTTTAAAAAATATGATTAATATACGACTTTACACATTTCTTTAAAAAATATGATTAATATACGACTTTACACATTACTTTAAAAAATATGATTAATATACGACTTTACACATTTCTTTAAATAATATGATTAATATACGACTTTACACATTTCTTTAAAAAATATGATTAATATACGACTTTACAAATTTCTTTAAAAAATATGATTAATATACGACTTTACAAATTTCTTTAAAAAATATGATTAATATACGACTTTACACATTTCTTTAAAAAATATGATTAATATACGACTTTACACATTTCTTTAAAAAATATGATTAATATACGACTTTACACATTTCTTTAAAAAATATGATTAATATACGACTTTACACATTTCTTTAAAAAATATGATTAATATACGACTTTACACATTTCTTTAAAAAATATGATTAATATACGACTTTACACATTTCTTTAAAAAATATGATTAATATACGACTTTACACATTTCTTTAAAAAATATGATTAATATACGACTTTACACATTTCTTTAAAAAATATGATTAATATACGACTTTACGCATTTCTTTAAAAAATATGATTAATATACGACTTTACACATTACTTTAAAAAATATGATTAATATACGACTTTACACATTTCTTTAAAAAATATGATTAATATACGACTTTACACATTTCTTTAAAAAATATGATTAATATACGACTTTACACATTTCTTTAAAAAATATGATTAATATACGACTTTATACATTTCTTTAAAAAATATGATTAATATACGACTTTACAAATTTCTTTAAAAAATATGATTAATATACGACTTTACACATTTCTTTAAAAAATATGATTAATATACGACTTTATACATTTCTTTAAAAAATATGATTAATATACGACTTTACACATTACTTTAAAAAATATGATTAATATACGACTTTATACATTTCTTTAAAAAATATGATTAATATACGACTTTATACATTTCTTTAAAAAATATGATTAATATACGACTTTACACATTTCTTTAAAAAATATGATTAATATACGACTTTACAAATTTCTTTAAAAAATATGATTAATATACGACTTTACACATTTCTTTAAAAAATATGATTAATATACGACTTTACACATTTCTTTAAAAAATATGATTAATATACGACTTTACACATTTCTTTAAAAAATATGATTAATATACGACTTTACACATTTCTTTAAAAAATATGATTAATATACGACTTTACACATTTCTTTAAAAAATATGATTAATATACGACTTTACACATTTCTTTAAAAAATATGATTAATATACAACTTTACACATTACTTTAAAAAATATGATTAATATACAACTTTACACATTTCTTTAAAAAATATGATTAATATACGACTTTACACATTTCTTTAAAAAAATATGATTAATATACAACTTTACACATTTCTTTAAAAAAATATGATTAATATACGACTTTACACATTTCTTTAAAAAATATGATTAATATACGACTTTACACATTTCTTTAAAAAATATGATTAATATACAACTTTACACATTTCTTTAAAAAAATATGATTAATATACGACTTTACACGTTTCTTAAAAAAATATGATTAATATACGATTTTACACATTTCTTTAAAAAATATGATTAATATACGACTTTACACATTTCTTTAAAAAATATGATTAATATACGACTTTACATATTATTTTAAAAAATATGATTAATATACGACTTTACACATTTCTTTAAAAAATATGATTAATATACGACTTTATACATTTCTTTAAAAAATATGATTAATATACGGCCTTGCACATTTCTTTAAAAAATATGATTAATATACGACTTTATACATTTCTTTAAAAAATATGATTAATATACGATTTTACACATTTCTTTAAAAAATATGATTAATATACGACTTTACACATTTCTTTAAAAAATATGATTAATATACGACCTTGCACATTTCTTTAAAAAATATGATTAATATACGACTTTACAAATTTCTTTAAAAAATATGATTAATATACGACTTTACACATTTCTTTAAAAAATATGATTAATATACGACTTTACACATTTCTTTAAAAAATATGATTAATATACGACCTTGCACATTTCTTTAAAAAATATGATTAATATACGACTTTACAAATTTCTTTAAAAAATATGATTAATATACGACTTTACACATTTCTTTAAAAAATATGATTAATATACAACTTTACACATTTCTTTAAAAAATATGATTAATATACGACTTTATACATTACTTTAAAAAATATGATTAATATACGACTTTACACATTTCTTTAAAAAATATGATTAATATACGACTTTACACATTTCTTTAAAAAATATGATTAATATACGACTTTACACAATTCTTTAAAAAATATGATTAATATACGACTTTACACATTTCTTTAAAAAATATGATTAATATACGACTTTACACATTTCTCTAAAAAATATGATTAATATACGATTTTACACATTTCTTTAAAAAATATGATTAATATACGACTTTACACATTTCTTTAAAAAATATGATTAATATACGACTTTACACATTTCTTTAAAAAATATGATTAATATACGACTTTACACATTTCTTTAAAAAATATGATTAATATACGACTTTATACATTTCATTAAAAAATATGATTAATATACGACTTTATACATTTCTTTAAAAAATATGATTAATATACGACTTTACACATTTCTTTAAAAAATATGATTAATATACGACTTTACACATTTCTTTAAAAAATATGATTAATATACGACTTTACACATTTCTCTAAAAAATATGATTAATATACGATTTTACACATTTCTTTAAAAAATATGATTAATATACGACTTTATACATTTCATTAAAAAATATCATTAATATACGACTTTATACATTTCATTAAAAAATATGATTAATATACGACTTTACACATTTCTTTAAAAAATATGATTAATATACGACCTTGCACATTTCTTTAGAAAATATGATTAATATACGACTTTACAAATTTCTTTAAAAAATATGATTAATATACGACTTTACACATTTCTTTAAAAAATATGATTAATATACAACTTTACACATTTCTTTAAAAAATATGATTAATATACGACTTTATACATTACTTTAAAAAATATGATTAATATACGACTTTACACATTTCTTTAAAAAATATGATTAATATACGACTTTACACATTTCTTTAAAAAATATGATTAATATACGACTTTACACAATTCTTTAAAAAATATGATTAATATACGACTTTACACATTTCTTTAAAAAATATGATTAATATACGACTTTACACATTTCTCTAAAAAATATGATTAATATACGATTTTACACATTTCTTTAAAAAATATGATTAATATACGACTTTACACATTTCTTTAAAAAATATGATTAATATACGACTTTACACATTTCTTTAAAAAATATGATTAATATACGACTTTACACATTTCTTTAAAAAATATGATTAATATACGACTTTATACATTTCATTAAAAAATATGATTAATATACGACTTTATACATTTCTTTAAAAAATATGATTAATATACGACTTTACACATTTCTTTAAAAAATATGATTAATATACGACTTTACACATTTCTTTAAAAAATATGATTAATATACGACTTTACACATTTCTCTAAAAAATATGATTAATATACGATTTTACACATTTCTTTAAAAAATATGATTAATATACGACTTTACACATTTCTCTAAAAAATATGATTAATATACGACTTTACACATTTCTTTAAAAAATATGATTAATATACGACTTTATACATTTCATTAAAAAATATCATTAATATACGACTTTATACATTTCTTTAAAAATATGATTAATATACGATTTTACACATTTCTTTAAAAAATATGATTAATATACGACTTTACACATTTCTTTAAAAAATATGATTAATATACGACTTTACACAATTCTTTGAAAAATATGATTAATATACGACTTTACACATTTCTTTAAAAAATATGATTAATATACGACTTTACACATTTCTTTAAAAAATATGATTAATATACAACTTTACACATTTCTTTAAAAAATATGATTAATATACGACTTTACACATTTCTTTAAAAAATATGATTAATATACAACTTTACACATTTCTTTAAAAATATGATTAATATACGACTTTACACATTTCTTTAAAAAATATGATTAATATACGACTTTACACATTTCTTTAAAAAATATGATTAATATACAACTTTACACATTTCTTTAAAAAATATGATTAATATACGATTTTACACATTTCTTTAAAAAATATGATTAATATACGACTTTACACATTTCTTTAAAAAATATGATTAATATACGATTTTACACATTTCTTTATAAAATATGATTAATATACGACTTTGCACATTTCTTTAAAAAATATGATTAATATACGATTTTACACATTTCTTTATAAAATATGATTAATATACGACTTTACACATTTCTTTAAAAAATATGATTAATATACGACTTTACACATTTCTTTAAAAAATATGATTAATATACAACTTTACACATTTCTTTAAAAAATATGATTAATATACGATTTTACACATTTCTTTAAAAAATATGATTAATATACGACTTTACACATTTCTTTAAAAAATATGATTAATATACGACTTTACACATTTCTTTAAAAAATATGATTAATATACGATTTTACACATTTCTTTAAAAAATATGATTAATATACGACTTTACACATTTCTTTAAAAAATATGATTAATATACAACTTTACACATTTCTTTAAAAAATATGATTAATATACGATTTTACACATTTCTTTAAAAAATATGATTAATATACGATTTTACACATTTCTTTAAAAAATATGATTAATATACGATTTTACACATTTCTTTAAAAAATATGATTAATATACAACTTTACACATTTCTTTAAAAAATATGATTAATATACGATTTTACACATTTCTTTAAAAAATATGATTAATATACGATTTTACACATTTCTTTAAAAAATATGATTAATATACAACTTTACACATTTCTTTAAAAAATATGATTAATATACAACTTTACACATTTCTTTAAAAAATATGATTAATATACGATTTTACACATTTCTTTAAAAAATATGATTAATATACAACTTTACACATTTCTTTAAAAAATATGATTAATATACGACTTTACACATTTCTTTAAAAAATATGATTAATATACAACTTTACACATTTCTTTAAAAAATATGATTAATATACGACTTTACACATTTCTTTAAAAAATATGATTAATATACGACTTTACACATTTCTTTAAAAAATATGATTAATATACGACTTTACACATTTCTTTAAAAAATATGATTAATATACGACTTTACACATTTCTTTAAAAAATATGATTAATATACAACTTTATACATTTCTTTAAAAAATATGATTAATATACGACTTTACACATTTCTTTAAAAAATATGATTAATATACGACTTTACACATTTCTTTAAAAAATATGATTAATATACGACTTTACACATTTCTTTAAAAAATATGATTAATATACGACTTTACACATTTCTTTAAAAAATATGATTAATATACGACTTTACACATTTCTTTAAGAAATATGATTAATATACGACTTTACATATTTCTTTAAAAAATATGATTAATATACGACTTTACACATTTCTTTAAAAAATGTGATTAATCTACGACTTTACACATTTCTTTAAAAAATATGATTAATATACGACTTTATACATTTCTTTAAAAAATATGATTAATATACGACTTTACACATTTCTTTCAAAAATATGATTAATATATGACTTTACACATTTCTTTAAAAATATTATTAATATACGACTTTACGCATTTCTTTAAAAATATGATGAAAATACGACTTTACACATTTCTTTAAAAAATATGATTAATATACGATTTTACACATTTCTTTAAAAAATATGATTAATATACGACTTTACACATTTCTTTTAAAAATATGATTAATATACGACTTTAGCCATTTCTTTAAAAATATGATGAATATACGACTTTACACATTTCTTTAAAAAATATGATTAATATACGACTTTACACATTTCTTTTAAAAATATGATGAATATACGACTTTACACATTTCTTTAAAAAATATGATTAATATACAACTTTACACATTTCTTTAAAAATATGATTAATATACGACTTTATACATTTCTTTAAAAAATATGATTAATATACGATTTTACACATTCCTTTAAAAAATATGATTAATATACGACTTTACACATTTCTTTAAAAAATATGATTAATATACGACTTTACACATTTCTTTAAAAAATATGATTAATCTACAACTTTACACATTTCTTTAAAAAATATGCTTAATATACGACTTTACACATTTCTTTAAAAAATATGATTAATATACGACTTTACACATTTCTTTTAAAAATATGATTAATATACGACTTTACACATTTCGTTAAAAAATATGATTAATATACGACTTTACACATTTCGTTAAAAAATATGATTAATATACGACTTTATACATGTCTTTAAAAAATATGATTAATATACGACTTTACACATTTCTTTAAAAAATATGATTAATATACGACTTTTTAAATTCTTGATGATAAAATGAAATAAAACTTTTTTTAATTCGTACAATATAATTTTGCAAATGAAAGAAATAAAATTAAATTTATTAGTTGCACAAAAAGACTGGCAAGCCAGAATCCAACATTGAGTTTGTAGGAAGAAAAGTATCGTGGACCAATGCGCTGAGAATTGAAAGATAACTCTGTGTTGACGAATACAGAGTTACTGTGCTTTTATTTTTAAGATGGCGTCACTTTTTGAAAATCATAAAATAATTTTTTTAACTAATTGAATTGAATTACATTTTTTTTTGTTAAGAACATGTACCAACGTTGCACAAAAAAAACCTGGCAAGCCAGAATCCAACATTGAGTTTGTAGGAGGAAAAGTATCGTTGACCAAAAGCTACAAACAGACTGAGTTTATTTCAATATATACTAGCTGCATGATCGATCTATGCCGGAGTGCTTGAGTCAAAGGGGTTGATAATGCAGGGGAGGAGGATAACTAGGTTTCACTAAGAAAATAAGCATAAGATAAAAAAGAGACTTTAGGACGCGGAAAACGTACGCAATTTATTAGACGAATGAAGTGAACATATCTTCATCTTTAACTAGGGGTGGGACGTAATGGGTGAAAATTTCAGATTCATGCGACTAGTATTTTTTTGTGTTCATTTATACATAAATAACACTAAACAATCAAACATTTTGAAAATTTTGCAAAATTCAGAAGGGATGGGACGTAATGGGTGAAAATTTCAGATTCATGCGAGTAGTATTTTTTGGTGTTCATTTATACATAAATAACACTAAACAATCAAACATTTTGAAAATTTTGCAAAATTCAGAAGGGGTGGGACGTAATGGGTGAAAATTTCAGATTCATGCGAGTGGTATTTTTTTGTGTTCATTTATACATAAATAACACTAAACAATCAAACATTTTGAAAATTTTGCAAAATTCAGAAGGGGTGGGACGTAATGGGTGAAAATTTCAGATTCATGCGAGTAGTATTTTTTTGTGTTCATTTATACATAAATAACACTAAACAATCAAACATTTTGTACATTTTGCAAAATTCAGAAAGGGGTGGGACGTAATGGGTGAAAATTTCAGATTCATGCGAGTAGTATTTTTTGGTGTTCATTTATACATAAATAACACTAAACAATCAAACATTTTGAAAATTTTGCAAAATTCAGAAGGGGTGGGACGTAATGGGTGAAAATTTCAGATTCATGCGACTAGTATTTTTTTGTGTTCATTTATACATAAATAACACTAAACAATCAAACATTTTGAAAATTTTGCAAAATTCAGAAGGGGTGGGACGTAATGGGTGAAAATTTCAGATTCATGCGAGTAGTATTTTTTGGTGTTCATTTATACATAAATAACACTAAACAATCAAACATTTTGAAAATTTTGCAAAATTCAGAAGGGGTGGGACGTAATGGGTGAAAATTTCAGATTCATGCGAGTAGTATTTTTTGTGTTCATTTATACATAAATAACACTAAACAATCAAACATTTTGAAAATTTTGCAAAATTCAGAAGGGGTGGGACGTAATGGGTGAAAATTTCAGATTCATGCGAGTAGTATTTTTTTGTGTTCATTTATACACAAATAACACTAAACTATCAAACATTTTGAAAATTTTGCAAAATTCAGAAGGGGTGGGACGTAATGGGTGAAAATTTCAGATTCATGCGAGTAGTATTTTTTTGTGTTCATTTATACATAAATAACACTAAACAATCAAACATTTTGAACATTTTGCAAAATTCAGAAGGGGTGGGACGTAATGGGTGAAAATTTCAGATTCTTGCGAGTAGTATTTTTTTGTGTTCATTTATACATAAATAACACTAAACAATCAAACATTTTGAAAATTTTGAAAAATTCAGAAGGGGTGGGACGTAATGGGTGAAAATTTCAGATTCTTGCGAGTAGTATTTTTTTGTGTTCATTTATACATAAATAACACTAAACAATCAAACATTTTGAACATTTTGCAAAATTCAGAAGGTGCAGGCCAAAAATAGCCGTTAGGGCTCCACGGGACTCAAACTCCATCATTTTTCGATGAAAAAGTGGTTTCATGCGACATTGCAAGTCCTAAAACATCCTCAAAAGCTATGAATGGATATAGATGGTTAAATCTGATATAGTACTTTAATTTAGGACCATTTTCAGGCTGTGAAAGGATTTTCTTGAATGTAAAATAGCCCAAAACTTCTGAATTTTGCAAAATTTTCAAAATGTTTGATTGTTTGGTGTTATTTATGTATAAATGAACATAAAAAATACTACTCGCATGAATCTGAAATTTTCACTCATTACGTCCCACCCCTATCTATAATCCCATTAATATTTTTAAAAAAAGTATAGTTTTTAAAGTTTTCTGACTTGGGTTAGTGATAACATTTTTTTTAGATAACTGAGTTTGACAAAAGCATAATCATCGTATATTTTATGTTTCTTTTATTATTAAAAATAAAGATATGTTTAAAACTTATTAACATCGAATTGGGACTCTGAAAACGTATAATAAATACAAGAATGAAACAATTTAGGCATTTCAACCGTCACTTGGACTTAATTTGCTTTCCTGTTTTGAAGGCAAGGGCAGACAACCAACCGGAAGTAACCGAATTAGATGTTTTTATTCAAAATGACAATATTAACAGCGAAGAATAATAACAGCGAACAATGTATTATTGAATATGAAAATATTTTATTTAATAATTTAAAAATTTATAAAAATAATAAGAATGTGCTTTTTTATTGTATGAATTAAAACTTTCTTAAAATAGTCAACAGTGAATTTTATAACGAAAATTTATCATTTTAATGAATAGTCAGTGATTTCTTTTTATTGCATAAATTAAAACTTTCTCAAAATAGTAAACAGTGATTTTTAAAATAAAAATTTATCATTAAAATGAATAGTCAGTGATTTTAGTCAGTGATTTTTTTTTATTGTATGAATTAAAATTTCATCAAAATAGTCAACAGTGAAAGAATTCAGTGAAAAAATTCAGTCTGGCACTTCCGGTTGACTCGGTGGAATCAATGGAACTTTTCAACTACAAGGTTTATTTGAAGCAAACATACACTCAGAGCAAGTTAAATGTGTTAGGATCGAGAGGGTCGTGTTCACCCGATTATAAACGTGTTCAGTAAATCAAGCAATGTTGCATGCAAAGACAGAGTAATAATTAATAAACAAAAATGAAGTAGTTCAAATAACGTTTATTGAACGTGTGTGTACGTGGAATGATGAAGTGTGTGATGTATGCATGTGTGTCGATGGAAAAACAGTTCTTGAAAAAGGTATAAGAGGAAATGAATCCGGCGAGAGGAAAGTCTTTGAAAGCCGTACACAAAGAAAATGAGTTGAGAACTCTTACCGTTGTTTGACCACGTGTGTTGGTAGTTGTTATGCCGATGCCATGTGAAGAGAAAAGCGTGATGCGAAACGCTAGTGTATTAGCGTCGTTCTACCGAGGCCAATTGACCAGAAGAGAAGAGTGAAACGGAACGCTAGTGTCAGCGTACTCCTGTCGAGGCTGGTGAAGAAGAGATGGATTTTCCGTTTGCAACGGTTTTTATAGTCAGAAGGGCAGATAACTCTGGTGTCGCTTTACAGTGCCACCTGTCGGTGAAAAAGCGACACCTACCGGCAAACCGGTGTAGTTATGTTTTGAAAGGAGGAGGTAACTGCTACAAATGTCTTTTATTGTATTAAACAATTATCTTTGATTAGAAATAAACTCAACAATTATTCTCACTTTTTTCCTATCTCTCTTCGGTTGTGTATACTTATGGCGGGGTAATAAGAACAAAGGATTAACCACAGTGGCGAAGGATTGCCGGACAAATGGTTATGGGAGAATGAATCCCCTGACCAAAGGTTGTGAGAGAGATGCCTTTGTAGCAGGATGTCATCCCACTGTTTTTTGACGTGGCCGGGCCACGTGTAGATTAAATTAATAGGTTTAGACCAGGGGCGGGCAATCTCCGGCCCGCGGACCACATCCGGCCCGCGGTCCACCTCCAGCCCGCGAAGGCTTAACGTCCGGCCCGCCACCCTGCTATGCTTTATTATTGCAATCCGGCCCGCGGACCTCCCAGTAAAACTCATATCATTTTGTGACATAAACGTAAAAGTAGGTTTCGATTAAGATTTACAGTGAGATAAAAATGTATAAATATCAGCGAGCGATGATGCATGTATATTTCATTTTTCTTTAACTATTAATTTCAAATCGTTGGCCTGAGATAAAAATAGAAAAAGAGAAAGAGAGAGGCAAAGAAGAAACGTGAGCCGAGGAAAGGGCATGAAACATAGAATCTATGTGAGGTGTGTCAAAACGAATGCTGGATCAACTTGCTACTTCCCCCGTCATTATTTTTTATGATTCCAAAATGGCTCTTCGTCGGCGCCTTTTATAACATCACATACAGAAGTCTCCTGAGAAAAAATATCAGATTTGTAGAGTGTTCAATGCAATTTTTGTACAATTTATTCATGTAAACAAAATATAGTAATTTTGAGATTTCGTTTTTTACTTCGGCCCGTGATCTCCTTCCAAAAGTCTCATCTGGCCCTCACTCTGAAAAGGTTGCCCACCCCTGGTTTAGACAAACAAAGGGAAAATAAAGACAACATTATTATTATTATTATTATTATTATTATTATTATTATTATCATTATTATTATTATTATTATTATTATTATTATTATTATTATTATTATTATTATTATTATTATCTAAAACTGATATTAGAAAGAAAGCGAAGGAATAAGAAAGCTAACACAACATAAGAATGGTCTTTTATAATATTAATGATAAAGAGGAAAACATTTATATTAAACAAAAACAATTTATTTAACTAAGACATTTGTAGAGTTTCGTCAGTTCATATCTGTAAGGTGTATATGCGAGCGTGTTTGATGTATTTTTATGTGTGTGTGTGGCCACTGAAATGATGTGTATTTGAAGAAATAGCTCCTCATTCGAATTTAAAGAGATTACCTTTTTGCCCCCCCCCACCTCCTCGGTCGAGCCGGTGGGGGCGGGGGGCGTCGACGATCTCCTCTGTGTGCGTTCGCCCAGAACACGGAAGGAAAAAAAGAGAAAGGAAGTGCGTGCCTTCTTTTATAGACACTCAAACCACGCGTGGTCAAGCTGACCTGTTGGTCCCTGATTGGCCGCAATCTTTTGGCAACGCGATTTCACGAGATCAGCCCCTCTTTTCTACCTCAGGGACGAAGAAAGGCTGAATCAACAAAGACAGGTCGCACATATATCCCCTTAGTTGTGACGTCATATCCCCTTAGTTGTGACGTCATATCCCCTTAGTTGCGACGTCATATCCCCTTAGTTGTGACGTCGGCCACATACTTTCCGCGTCCTAACTTCTCGATTCGAAGTTTTAAGATTACATTGTTTTCGGCGTCCTAAATTATCTTCATTTTTTTTAACATAAAGAGACGTCATTCAATTCGATTATTCGATTTTTTGGTACTACTGCAGAGACGGGGGTCACTTTTCGATCGATGGCGGCGGAAACTGCCGACTCCTCTTCGGGAGAAATCGTCATCGACGGAAAGAAATTTGATTTTGGGGGAGATAACTAATATTGGGTTAATTACTTTTTCACAAAATGGACGTAAACCGGTTAAACTGTGAACGGTTATTGCATTTACTCGAGGAGTTATCGTTCAGTCAATACCCTGTTTAAAACTTGTTTTTTTTTTTCACATTTATCGTTCAGTCAATTATGTTTACTTTTTTTTTTTTAATCAAAGTTTTATTTATTTCGTTTTTTTTTATTTCAATTAAAAGTTTGCTATTTATTTATTTGATGTACATAATGTTTATCAAAGTTTTTATTTATTTCGTTTTTTTTTTAATTTCAAATGTTTATCAAGGTTTTATTTATTTATTTGTTGTACATAATGTTTAATTTGTTTCAATAAATAAATGTTCATAATTTTAACTTATCAATCAAAAAACTTGTCAATTCAACAGTTATCTTCTCCAAAATAAAATTTCTTCCCATCGCTCACGTTTTCGGACGATTTCTCCAGAAGAGGAGTCGGCAGTAGCACCGATTTTTTTTTTAAGTTTCTGACTTAGGTTAGTGATAACATTTTTTAGATAACTGCGTTATAATATGTATAAATTTTATGGGTTTTTTAAATTTAATAATTAAAAAAATATATATTTGAAACTTATTAACATTGATTTGGGACGCTGAAAACGTATAATAAATACAAGAATACTTGAATAATGAAACAATTTATATCACAATTTATTAATCAAACAATGTTAATTAACGTATTGAAAAGATTAAGTAAACTTGTCAGCGCTCTTGTATAAGCAGTAACCGATCTGAGGGAGATAACTATTTTTCTTAGCCGCCGCTATCCCGAATTCGCTTATACTTTGGCAGGGGAGATAAGTTTGTTTATCACAGCATGAAATAAAATAACTTTTCTTTTTATGCTTATATAAAGTGTATACAATTTGTGGCATGTAAATAAAAGTGCTTAAAAGTTATTTTGAACGGGTTAGGGTTTAGGGTTTAGGGTTAGGATTTAGGGTTAGGGTTAGGGTTAGGGTTTAGGGTTAGGGTTAGAGTTAGGGTTTAGGGTTAGAGTTAGGGTTTAGGGTGAGGGTTAGAGTTAGAGTTTAGGGTTAGGGTTAGGGTTAAGGGTTAGAGTTTTTAACGCATTTCAAAACCGTAACATGTTTTTTTATTAATAAACAAAGTTATCTCCCTTGCCAAAGTATAAGCAAATTCGGAATAGCGGCGGCTAAGAAAAATAGAATTATCTCCCTCAGATCGGTTACTGCTTATACAAGAGCACCAACTTGTCAACGTACAAGAACATAAAAATTAAATAAACTGTAACAATGTTAGTTAAAAGAAAAAAAATCTTAAGAATGTAATAAAAAAAAAATTTCTTAATTTAACTACAAGAAAACAAAACATTAAACTTCTTATAACTGAGTCAATTAAAATAATTGTGACGATAATTGTTTATTTCAAAATAATAACAAGCAACTCAGATCAAGTCTTTTAATTGTATTACAAATATCTTTATTTAGAAATAATTACTATTGGAATAAACTTGACACACTCGACAACTTCCGTGTAATAAGCATTCTAAATTTTCGGTGCTTGTGCTGTTCAGCGGCCGTATTAAAAAATTATTTTTTTATAAAAACAATATCATATACTTATTCAGCATTATATTCTTACTCACTGTAGAAAAAAGTAGAAAATGTATCCACTAGAACTTTAATTACAAGTATATTTCGATTCTTGTTATCATAACAGCGATTCGTTCACTAAGCGTCCATCTTTTCTCTTAAAAATAATTCAAGGGCAGATAATTCGCAAGGGAGATAATTATACAATTTAAAAAAAACACCTACATTTATAAAAATTAAATTTATTCCAATGAAACAAAATGAAAGTAAATAAACGAAATTACATTAATTTATTGCATTATAACGAAATGTTTTATTGGAATAAATTTAATTTTTATATATGTAGTTGTTTTTTTGTTTTTTTAAATTGTGTTAAATTCATTATGTATTGGACGCTTAACATTATTTTGTTATTGTTACTATTATTGTTGTTATATTTCATATCATGTATTTGACGCTTTATATTAATTTGTTATTGTTACTATTATTGTTGTTATATTTTATATTATGTATTGGACGCTTTATATTAATTTGTTATTGTTACTATTATTGTTGTTATATTTTATATTATGTATTGGACGCTTTATATTAATTTGTTATTGTTACTATTATTGTTGTTATATTTTATATCATGTATTTGACGCTTAATATTTATTTGTTATTGTTACTATTATTGTTGTTATATTTTATATCATGTATTTGACGCTTTATATTAATTTGTTATTGTTACTATTATTGTTGTTATATTTCATATCATGTATTTGACGCTTTATATTAATTTGTTATTGTTACTATTATTGTTGTTATATTTTATATCATGTATTCAACGCTTTATATTAATTTGTTATTGTTACTATTATTGTTGTAATATTTTATATCATGTATTTAACGCTTTATATTTATTTGTTATTGTTACTATTATTGTTGTTATATTTTATATCATGTATTGGTCGCTTAATATTAATTTGTTATTGTTACTATTATTGTTGTAATATTTTATATTATGTATTGGACGCTTTATATTAATTTGTTATTGTTACTATTATTGTTGTTATATTTTATATCATGTATTGGACACTGAATATTAATTTGTTATTGTTACTATTATTGTTGTTATATTTTATATCATGTATTGGACGCTTAATATTAATTTGTTATTGTTACTATTATTGTTGTTATATTTTATATTATGTATTTGACGCTTTATATTAATTTGTTATTGTTACTATTATTGTTGTTATATTTTATATTATGTATTGGACGCTTAATATTAATTTGTTATTGTTACTATTATTGTTGTTATATTTTATATTATGTATTGGACGCTTTATATTAATTTGTTATTGTTACTATTATTGTTGTTATATTTTAAATTATGTATTGGACGCTTAATATTAATTTGTTATTATTACTATTATTGTTGTTATATTTTAAATTATGTATTGGACGCTTTATATTAATTTGTTATTGTTACTATTATTGTTGTTATATTTTATATTATGTATTTGACGCTTTATATTAATTTGTTATTATTATTATTATTGTTGTTATATTTTAAATTATGTATTGGACGCTTAATATTAATTTGTTATTATTACTATTATTGTTGTTATATTTTAAATTATGTATTGGACGCTTAATATTAATTTGTAATTGTTACTATTATTGTTGTTATATTTTATATTATGTATTGGACGCTTAATATTAATTTGTAATTGTTACTATTATTGTTGTTATATTTTATATCATGTATTGGACGCTGAATATTAATTTGTAATTGTTACTATTATTGTTGTTATATTTTATATTATGTATTGGACGCTTAATATTAATTTGTAATTGTCACTATTATTGTTGTTATATTTTATATCATGTATTGGACGCTTAATATTAATTTGTAATTGTTACTATTATTGTTGTTATATTTTATATCATGTATTTGACGCTTTATATTAATTTGTTATTGTTACTATTATTGTTGTTATATTTTATATCATGTATTGGACGCTTAATATTAATTTGTTATTGTTACTATTATTGTTGTTATATTTTATATCATGTATTGGATGCTTTATATTAATTTGTTATTGTTACAATTATTGTTGTTATATTTCATATCATGTATTTGACGCTTTATATTAATTTGTTATTGTTACTATTATTTTTGTTATATTTTATATTATGTATTGGACGCTTAATATTAATTTGTTATTGTTACTATTATTGTTGTTATATTTTATATTATGTATTGGACGCTTTATATTAATTTGTTATTGTTACTATTATTGTTGGTATATTTTATATTATGTATTGGAAGCTTTATATCAATTTGTTATTGTTATTATTATTGTTGTTATATTTTATATCATGTATTTGACGCTTTATATTCATTTTTTATTGTTACTATTATTGTTGTTATATTTTATATCATGTATTTGACGCTTTATATTAATTTGTTATTGTTACTATTATTGTTGTTATATTTTATATCATGTATTTGACGCTTTATATTAATTTGTTATTGTTACTATTATTGTTGTTATATTTTATATCATGTATTGGACGCTTAATATTAATTTGTTATTGTTACTATTATTGTTGTTATATTTTATATAATGTATTCAACGCTTAATATTAATTTGTTATTGTTACTATTATTGTTGTTATATTTTATATCATGTATTTGACGCTTAATATTAATTTGTCATTGTTACTATTATTGTTGTTATATTTTATATTATGTACTGGACGCTTAATATTAATTTGTTATTGTTACTATTATTGTTGTTATATTTTATATAATGTATTCAACGCTTAATATTAATTTGTTATTGTTACTATTATTGTTGTTATATTTTATATCATGTATTTGACGCTTAATATTAATTTGTTATTGTTACTATTATTGTTGTTATATTTTATATAATGTATTCAACGCTTAATATTAATTTGTTATTGTTACTATTATTGTTGTTATATTTTATATAATGTATTCAACGCTTAATATTAATTTGTTATTGTTATTATTATTGTTATATTTTATATTATGTATTTGACGCTTAATATTAATTTGTTATTGTTACTATTATGGTTGTTATATTTTATATCATGTATTTGACGCTTAATATTAATTTGTTATTCTTACTATTATTGTTGTTATATTTTATATAATGTATTCAACGCTTAATATTAATTTGTTATTGTTACTATTATTATTGTTATATTTTATATTATGTATTTGACGCTTAATATTAATTTGTTATTGTTACTATTATTGTTGTTATATTTTATATTATGTATTGGACGCTTAATATTAATTTGTTATTGTTACTATTATTGTTGTTATATTTTATATTATGTATTGGACGCTTAATATTAATTTGTTATTGTTACTATTATTGTTGTTATATTTTATATAATGTATTCAACGCTTAATATTAATTTGTTATTGTTACTATTATTGTTGTTATATTTTATATCATGTATTTGACGCTTAATATTAATTTGTCATTGTTACTATTATTGTTGTTATATTTTATATTAAGTGTTGCACGCTTAATATTCATTTGTTATTGTTACTATTATTGTTGTTATATTTTATATTATGTATTGGACGCTTAATATTAATTTGTTATTCTTACTATTATTGTTGTTATATTTTATATAATGTATTCAACGCTTAATATTAATTTGTTATTGTTACTATTATTGTTGTTATATTTTATATCATGTATTTGACACTTAATATTAATTTGTTATTGTTACTATTATTGTTGTTATATTTTATATTATGTATTTGACGCTTAATATTAATTTGTTATTGTTACTATTATTGTTGTTATATTTTATATTATGTATTGCACGCTTAATATTATTTTTTTATTGTTACTATTATTGTTGTTATATTTTATATTATGTATTGTACGCTTAATATTAATTTGTTATTGTTACTATTATTGTTGTTATATTTTATATCATGTATTGGACGCTTAATATTAATTTATTATTGTTACTATTATTGTTGTTATATTTTATATCATGTATTGTACGCTTAATATTAATTTGTTATTGTTACTATTATTGTTGTTATATTTTATATTATGTATTATACGCTTAATATTAATTTGTTATTGTTACTATTATTATTGTTATATTTTATATGATGTATTTGACGCTTAATATTAATTTTTTATTGTTACTATTATTGTTGTTATATTTTATATAATGTATTGGACGCTTAATATTAATTTGTTATTGTTACTATTATTGTTGTTATATTTTATATTATGTATTATACGCTTAATATTAATTTGTTATTGTTACTATTATTGTTGTTATATTTAATATCATGTATTGGACGCTTTATATTAATTTGTTATTGTTACTATTATTGTTGTTATATTTTATATCATGTATTTGACGCTTTATATTAATTTGTTATTGTCACTATTATTGTTGTTATATTTTATATCATGTATTCAACGCTTAATATTAATTTGTTATTGTTAATATTATTGTTGTTATATTTTATATTATGTACTGGACGCTTAATATTCATTTGTTATTGTTACTATTATTGTTGTTATATTTTATATTATGTATTGGACGCTTAATAATAATTTGTTATTGTTACTATTATTGTTGTTATATTTTATATTATGTATTGTACGCTTAATATTAATTTGTTATTGTTACTATTATTGTTGTTATATTTTATATTATGTACTGGACGCTTAATATTCATTTGTTATTGTTACTATTATTGTTGTTATATTTTATATTATGTATTGGACGCTTAATAATAATTTGTTATTGTTACTATTATTGTTGTTATATTTTATATTATGTATTGTACGCTTAATATTAATTTGTTATTGTTACTATTATTGTTGTTATATTTTATATTATGTATTATACGCTTAATATTAATTTGTTATTGTTACTATTATTGTTGTTATATTTAATATCATGTATTGTACGCTTTATATTAATTTGTTATTGTTACTATTATTGTTGTTATATTTTATATTATGTATTTGACGCTTAATATTAATTTGTTATTGTTACTATAATTGTTGTTATATTTTATATGATGTATTTGACGCTTTATATTAATTTGTTATTGTTACTATTATTGTTGTTATATTTTATATTATGTATTTGACGCTTAATATTAATTTGTTATTGTTACTATAATTGTTGTTATATTTTATATGATGTATTGGACGCTTAATATTAATTTGTTATTGTTACTATTTTTGTTGTTATATTTTATATCATGTATTGGACGCTTAATATTAATTTGTTATTGTTACTATTATTGTTGTTATATTTTATATCATGTATTGGACGCTTAATATTAATTTGTTATTGTTACTATAATTGTTGTTATATTTTATATGATGTATTTGACGCTTAATATTAATTTGTTATTGTTACTATTTTTGTTGTTATATTTTATATCATGTATTGTACGCTTAATATTAATTTGTTATTGTTACTATTATTGTTGTTATATTTTATATTATGTATTTGACGCTTAATATTAATTTGTTATTGTTACTATAATTGTTGTTATATTTTATATGATGTATTTGACGCTTTATATTAATTTGTTATTGTTACTATTATTGTTGTTATATTTTATATTATGTATTTGACGCTTAATATTAATTTGTTATTGTTACTATAATTGTTGTTATATTTTATATGATGTATTGGACGCTTAATATTAATTTGTTATTGTTACTATTTTTGTTGTTATATTTTATATCATGTATTGGACGCTTAATATTAATTTGTTATTGTTACTATTATTGTTGTTATATTTTATATCATGTATTGGACGCTTAATATTAATTTGTTATTGTTACTATAATTGTTGTTATATTTTATATGATGTATTTGACGCTTAATATTAATTTGTTATTGTTACTATTTTTGTTGTTATATTTTATATCATGTATTGTACGCTTAATATTAATTTGTTATTGTTACTATTATTGTTGTTATATTTTATATAATGTATTGGACGCTGAATATTAATTTGTTATTGTTACTATTATTGTTGTTATATTTTATATTATGTATTGGACGCTTAATATTAATTTGTTATTGTTACTATTATTGTTGTTATATTTCATATTATGTATTGGACGCTTTATATTAATTTGTTATTGTTACTATTATTGTTGTTATATTTTATATCATGTATTGGACGCTTTATATTAATTTGTTATTGTTACTATTATTGTTGTTATATTTTATATTATGTATTGGACGCTTAATATTAATTTGTAATTGTTACTATTATTGTTGTTATATTTTATATCATGTATTGGACGCTTTATATTAATTTGTTATTGTTACTATTATTGTTGTTATATTTTATATTATGTATTGGACGCTTTATATTAATTTGTTATTGTTACTATTATTGTTGTTATATTTTATATCATGTATTCAACGCTTAATATTAATTTGTTATTGTTACTATTATTGTTGTTATATTTTATATCATGTATTCAACGCTTAATATTAATTTGTTATTGTTACTATTATTGTTGTTATATTTTATATCATGTGTTTGACGCTTTATATTAATTTTTATTGTTACTATTATTGTTGTTATATTTTATATTATGTATTTGACGCTTAATATTAATTTGTTATTGTTACTATTATTGTTGTTATATTTTATATGATGTATTTGACGCTTAATAGTAATTTGTTATTGTTACTATTATTGTTGGTATATTTTATATTATGTATTGGACGCTTAATATTAATTTGTTATTGTTACTATTTTTGTTGTTATATTTTATATCATGTATTGGACGCTTAATATTAATTTGTTATTGTTACTATTATTGTTGTTATATTTTATATCATGTATTGGACGCTTAATATTAATTTGTTATTGTTACTATTATTGTTGGTATATTTTATATTATGTATTGGACGCTTAATATTAATTTGTTATTGTTACTATTATTGTTGTTATATTTTATATCATGTATTGGACGCTTAATATTAATTTGTAATTGTTACTATTATTATTGTTATATTTTATATTATGTATTGGACGCTTAATATTAATTAGTTATTGTTACTATTATTGTTGTTATATTTTATATCATGTATTGGACGCTTAATATTAATTAGTTATTGTTACTATTATTATTGTTATATTTTATATTATGTATTGGACGCTTAATATTAATTAGTTATTGTTACTATTATTGTTGTTATATTTTATATTATGTATTTGACGCTTTATATTAATTTGTTATTGTTACTATTATTGTTGTTATATTTTATATTATGTATTGGATGCTTAATATTAATTTGTAATTGTTACTATTATTGTTGTTATATTTTATATTATGTATTGGATGCTTAATATTAATTTGTTATTGTTACTATTATTGTTGTTATATTTTATATTATGTATTGGACGCTTAATATTAATTTGTTATTGTTACTATTATTGTTGTTATATTTTATATTATGCATTGGACGCTTAATATTAATTTGTTATTGTTACTATTATTGTTGTTATATTTTATATTATGTATTGGACGCTTAATATTAATTTGTTATTGTTACTATTATTGTTGTTATATTTTATATCATGTATTGGACGCTTAATATTAATTTGTTATTGTTACTATTATTGTTGTTATATTTTATATCATGTATTTGACGCTTTATATTAATTTGTTATTGTTACTATTATTGTTGTTATATTTTATATCATGTATTTGACGCTTAATATTAATTGTTTATTGTTACTATTATTGTTGTTATATTTTATATTATATATTGTACGCTTAATATTAATTGTTTATTGTTACTATTATTGTTGTTATATTTTATATGATGTATTTGACGCTTAATATTAATTTGTTATTGTTACTATTATTGTTGTTATATTTTATATTATGCATTGGACGCTTAATATTAATTTGTTATTGTTACTATTATTGTTGTTATATTTTATATTATGTATTGGACGCTTAATATTAATTTGTTATTGTTACTATTATGGTTGTTATATTTTATATGATGTATTGGACGCTTAATATTAATTTGTAATTGTTACTATTATTGTTGTTATATTTTATATTATGTATTGGACGCTTAATATTAATTTGTTATTGTTACTATTATTGTTGTTATATTTTATATGATGTATTGGACGCTTAATATTAATTTGTAATTGTTACTATTATGGTTGTTATATTTTATATGATGTATTGGACGCTTAATATTAATTTGTAATTGTTACTATTATTGTTGTTATATTTTATATTATGTATTGGACGCTTAATATTAATTTGTTATTGTTACTATTATTGTTGTTATATTTTATATTTCGTTATTGGACGCTTAATATTAATTTGTTATTGTTACTATTATTGTTGGTATATTTTATATGATGTATTTGGCGCTCTTTAACTTTTAAGTAAAAGAAATATTACAAATTGTCAAATCTGGCTGTAGACCACAAAACTTATTCTGTGGACCACTGGTTAGCACAATATCTCTCGATATCCATAGATAGGGATGGCTATAGATGGACCTAAATAGATTCTTTCATCTGATTCCTAAATCCATCGAGTTTCTTGTAAGTAAATTATGATAGTATTCACGTGGGCGTGATATGCGTATTTAGTTCAACGGTGTCCGTTATTGTCCAGACATAATGAAATATTTATTGTTCAAATTGGTTAAATGTCGGATTCTTTAAAAGAGCCTTGAAGATATTCTTTGACAACATTTAAGTAGGTAGAACGTGGAATGCTTTGTCAAACAGAAACGATGTTTTTACATTTTAATCAATTTGTCAGTTTTGGTTTTTTTAGGTACTGCGTTTTAATTTCCGGACTCAATGTGAGTCTAATAAGATCCTCCGCCACTTCGGATATTGCGTGTCTCGATTTTACACTCTTCATATCCGACAAGACACATTAAAACGAAACTTTTTTCGTTTATTATTTACTTTTTTTTATTTTCATTTTCTTTTTTTTATTTTCATTTTCTCTTTTTTATTTTCTAAATTCTCTCCTGGAAATCTAGAATTCTACAATTTATTTAAATGATCTTTTCGTCTTCTTCTTCTTCTTCTTCTTCTTCTTCTTCTTTCTTCTTCTTTCTTTTTCTTCTTCTTTTTCTTCTTCTTTTTCTTCTTCTTCATTTTCTTCTTCTTTTTCTTCTTCTTTTTTTTCTTTTTTCTTCTTTTTCTTCTTCTTTTTCTTCGTTTTCTTTTTCTTCTTTTTTCTTCTTTTTTTCTTCTTTTTCTTTTTCTTTTTCTATTTCTTTTTCTTTTTCTTTTTCTATTTCTTTGTCTTTTTCTTTTTCTTCTTTTTTTCTTTTTCTTCATATTTTTCTTCTTCTTTTTCTATTTCTTTTTCTTCTTCTTTTTTTCTTTTTCTTCTTTTTCTTCATTATTTTTTATCCTTCTTTTTTTCTTCTTTTTCTTCTTTTTCTTCTTCATTCTGTTTTTCTTTTTTTTCTTCCTCTTTTTCTTCCTCTTTTTCTTCTTTTTTCTTCTTTTTCTTTTTCTTCTTTTTCTTTTTCTTCTTCTTTCTTCATTCTTTTTTCTTCTTTTTCTCCTTTTTCTTCTTCTTTCTCTTCTTTTTTTCTTCTTTTTCTTCTTCTTTTTCTTCTTCATTCTTTTTTCTACTTTGTCTTCTTCTTTTTCTTCTTCTCTTTAATTTTCTTCGTCTTTTCTTCTTCTTCTCTTCTTCTTATTCTTCTTCCTCTTTCTATAACTTTTCTTCATTTTCGTCTTTTTCTTCCTTTGCTTCACTACGTAACCTAAAAAAATCCCAATATTGTAAATATTTTAAATATTCTCGATGAAATCGAAATAATTTTTTATCAAAATTTTTTGCTCCATCCTCCTATATTGTTTGTACGTTCATTCATATACCTACTTATTTATTTATTGATTTATTTATTTATTGATTTATTTATTTATTTATTTAGTGATTTATTTATTTATTTAGTGATTTATTTATTTATTTATATACAAACGAACATTAATCTGCGTCTGAAGACGTGGAGTTTGCATTTTCTTTCTTTTCTTTCTTTCACATCCAAGTCACGAACTGAGTTAAACGAAAACCTGTTTCTGTAATAAAAGGATTCAAAAAATAGTTTAGCACCTCAATTCCTAAAACATATAGGGTTTCTATCAAGTCAGGGTTAAGGTTAGGGTTAGGGTTAGGGTTTCTATCAAGTCAGGGTTACGGTTAGGGTTTCTATCAGGTTAGGGTTAGGGTTAGGGTTAGGGTTGGTATCAGGGCATCCCGTAAGTTCTGTCCGAATTTAAATTCTCTGAATTTTAACAAAAAGTTGAAATATGTAATGGAACCAAATAATATATATATATATATATATATATATATATATATATATATATATATATATATATATATATATATATATATATATATATATATATATATTAGGGGAGGTCGATTTTGAAACTGTAAATTATCGCACTCGAAGAAAGTTGCCAAATAATGTCAAAAGTTACCACAAGAAATATTTTTCTTCAAAATTTTGTATTTATTTGAGCATTGCAACTTTAAGATCAAATAAATCGAGATTTTTTCTCACTGCCGAGATTTCACCGGCAGATGTGTCGCCTTAAATTAAACCCGGGTTTTAACAAAAAAAAGTAATACATTACTTAATAATAAATATTTTAAAGTTTATTATTATTTTTCTTAAGAAATTAAATGTACATATTCAAATTAAAAAGGAATAAAACACTATGATATTTAATGTTATATATAAAGAATTATTTGTTTACATAGGCGTTTTATTTATTGGATATTTTTTATGGTATTCACCGGTTGAAAATTCATCGGGCGAATTTGACTTCCCGTGTTGATTGTCTGTTTAATTATCACACATATATATTGAATTGTCGAGCGCTGGCTTATCTAATCCCACTTTCCCGACCTTTTGTCACACCTTACCTTGTGGGAGTTAGATAAATAAAAACTAGTTCAGCCAGGGGGGTTTACCCCACCAAATAAACCGGTATCGTCCGGGCCTTTGGGTCTGGATTCACGCCCGTCTATTGGGGCTTGTCCGTCCTGTGCAGTTCTAGGAGGTGCATCTCCCAGGTTTTGCCTTCCCTCTTTGGGGAGGAGTAAGTTTATTGCTTACTGTCTGAGGCGGCCCTACCGGGGAATGCCGACGGAGCTGCCCAGGCAATTTTTAAATGGCCAGAGTGCTCACCTCTCGAGCACTGGCTTTCTCATCCCACTTTCCTGACCTTTTGTCAATCTTACCTTGTTGGAGGTAGATAAATAAAATCTAGTTCAGCCAGGGGTTTTTACCCCACCAAATAAACCGGTATCGTCCGGGCCTTTGGGTCTGGATTTACGCCCGTCTATTGGGGCTTGTCCGTCCTGTGCAATTCTAGGAGGTGCATCCTCCCAGGCTTTGCCTTTCCTCTTTGGGGAGGAGTAAGTTTATTGCTAACTGTCTGAGGCGCCCCTACAGGGGAATGCCGACGGGGCTGCCCAGTCAATTTTTTAATGGCCAGAGTGCTCACCTCTATAGCGCAGGGTTATCTAATCCCACTTTCCTGACCTTGTGTCACATCTTACCTTGTTGGAGGTAGATAAATAAAACTATTTCAGCCAGGAGTTTTTACCCCACCTAAAATATATGTATTGGAGTTGATGGGAGAATGGATAAGGACACATTGATGTATAAGGAAATTGTGGATGAAAATAGACAGAGAATTATGAAAAAAACTAAGGGACCAGAACACCATTTAACTTTTACAAAAGAAACACCATGTGAAAGTAAATATCTGACACATAGAGTTCTTCCGAATAGTGGTGCAACAGGTGCTGTTCATGCAGATCAAGTGGTGGATGTTTTGCATGAATTCCACAGTGAGAACAGTATCAAGGCTATACTTGTTGACAACACTAATACCAACACAAGTTGCGATGGTGGAATGGTTGCAATTTTAGAAAAAAAACTTTTTAAAACTCTTCACACAATTGGTTGCTCTTTGCATCATAATGAACTACCTTTCAGAGCCCTTTTTAAAAACATAGATGGTTGTGCAAAGGGCCCTACAACATTCAGTAGCCCTCTGGGGAAATTATGCTCAAATGATTGATATGATTTACCCCAAATATCATTTTCCACTATTAGCAATCCTCTAGAGTCAATTTTTAAAATTGATGAAATACATGATCTTAGTTCTGACCAAAGACTCCTTTATGAATACACAGTAGGTATTTCTAGAGGTAAGGTTGACTCTAGATATGCCTCCTGGAAAATTGGTCCTTTAAACCAAGCAAGATGGTTAACTTTGGCCATCAGGCTTATGTGTTTATGGACTCGTGGTGCATACCCACAAAGGCACACAACAAAACTACACTATGTAGTAAATTTTATTGTAAATGTGTATGCCACTTTTTGGTTTGAAATTAAAAGAAATAGTAAATTCCACAATCAGTAAGTGCACATTTTTAATATGACCCAGAGGATTAAGGAGAAGCCTCAGGAAATCCAAGATATCACATTTAGAAATATACAAGGTAATACATTTTGTTTACTGCCTGAAAACTTTCTATATTCCATGGTTAAATCTGAGGAGATTGAAGTAAGAGAAGAAGCTTTAAAAAGAATTTTGGCCATTAGGTAAGTAATATTTATTCATATATCTCTGACTCAATTATTTATTCCAATTTATAGAATGATTTTTAAAGATTTTATCTAATTTCACCATAATTATTAAAGCAGTACAGATTGGAATTTTTTAATAATTCAATTAATTAATTTGTTCTTTCAGGAGTGAGGAGTCAACCAGAAAAAGATTAAAAAGAATACTACCTATTAATTTTAATGCCACACATTGGACACAATTAATAGATTTAAAATTATGCGGCATTTTTGAACCACCAATGACGGAAGATTTTACTGAATCTGAACTTCGAGAATCGTTGATGAATGGAACCAAGCTTGACTTGCCAGATTTGCCCTCACATTCTCAGGGTGTGGAACGGGCAGTTAAGTTAATAACAGAAGCTTCACAAACTGTATATGGTTTTGAAGCAAGGCATCAACACATTACAGCCAAAGTTTTGAGTCAGAAATTGAGACCAGCATTTTTGTCTAAGGGGTCTTATATGGAGCAATTTGACTCTCTATATTAAGCTTCATTAAAATAGTGTTAGGTTTTTCCTTATTTCTTTGCTTGTTATATTTTCACTAATAACAGAAAAAATCATTTTTTTAGGTATTCAAATATTACTGTTTAATTCATAACGTTAAAAGGTAGTTTACAAAAGCAGATACTGAAAATGAGGGGGGGGGGGGCAAATTTTCAATTTGAAGATTTCTTTAATTCATATCATTTTTATAAAATAAAAGGACATTCCCTGCTTTTAAATGCTAAAACTATTTGGTTTTCACACCAATATTCAAGCAAATCTTGCAAAAACGAGGAATTTTCAGTATATTCTTGTCTACGATCTTTGATACCAAACGCTCAAAAAACCGCTGAAGTTTTTGATCTAATTTTTTGCATGAGTATTTAATAGGTCTATATACAACTTTCGGAACGTGCCTTTTTTTAATATTTAAAAAAAAGTGTAAAATCGACCTACCCTAATATATATATATATGATACATCGATGTCTATAGGTATTTAAATAATTAATATTTATTTATAAAAATATTATTGTTTATCAGCCCCCTCCCACAAAGGCTGGCCACTCTCGAGTACAAATAGCTATATGCACGATCCGAACGCCGGATATATATATATATATATATATATATATATATATATATATATATATATATATATATATATATATATATATATATATATATATATATATATATATATATATAATATTTTTACAAATAAATATTAATTATTTAAATACCTACAGACATCGATGTTTCATGCCAACGCAATCTCCACTGTAGGAACTAATTCTCAACGGTCGGTAGGCGCGAACCTCGATCACAAATCGCCACTGATTCGTAGTCGGGGATCTTACCCATCGGCCATAGCCAATTAGTTAGTAAATATAGAGGAACTTTAAATGTAAATAGCGAAAATCGGCGGCTATTTACCAGGCAGTATAGAGTGATCTACGAAACGGCGTTTGGATCGTGCATATAGCTATTTGTACTGCTTCTTATTAAAGCTACTCGAGAGTGCCCATATATATATATATATATATATATATATATATAGAGAGAGAGAGAGAGAGAGAGAGAGAGAGAGAGAGAGAGAGATTATATAGATTACTTGTTGGTAGGAAACTTCCAGCAGACGTATATATTACGAAAAAGGCCCCTAAATACCGTGTTAATAAAATCACTATAACTCGAAGAAAAATTAATTTTTTTGAATTAGCGATATTATTATTGAATAAAACATTTTCACCAAAAAAATAATATAATTGAAAAAAATATTTCATGTGATTTTAATGAATAACGTTTCTGGGTAAATTTTTAAAAATGCGACATAATTATATTTCCCTTTCATACATAAACGTGTCATCATGAGCGCAAGAATTTCTTGTTTATAATCTTGAAAATAAACCAAAAATTTACACAATTGTGACCCAGGAAGTTAACGAAAAAAGAATTTTAAAAATGGAATAATTTCTACTAACGATCGATTCGCAAGACTATGGAAGGCACGCTATGTAATAAACAGGCGAAATTAGACCTCCCACCAGTCACTCCCACTGCATAATATATATATATATATATATATATATATATATATATATATATATATATATATATATATATATATATATATTAGGTACGTGCAAAATCAATGGCCGATTCCCAAAATGAAAAAACATTTTGACCCCCCCTTCACTTAAAAATACACTAAAATTCAGGAAATCAACCAATTTTACTGAAATTTTCAATATTTATTAATCAACAATCCCGGAATATAATGAAACCATTATTTTTTTTTAAATCTTAGTGAAAATGTATTATTTCTTTTTAAAGAAAATACACCTTTACTAAAGTTATATTTTTATATATTAATTTTAAAAAATGCATGACTTTTTAAATGTTGATTATGTAAATAAAGCATTGTAGATGTTAACAAATAAAAAAAAATTTCAAAATATTTCGTATATATTACGAAAAAGGCCGTGTTAATAAAATCACTATAACTCGAAGAAAAATTAATTCTTTGAATTAGCGATATTATTATCGAATAAAGCATAAAGCATTGTTTAATCAATATTTTCACCAAAAAATAATATAATTGCAAACAATATTTCATGTGATTTAAATGATTAGAGTTTTTGGAAAAATAAAAAATCCGACATAATTATATTTCCCTTTCATAAAGAAACGTGTCATCATCAGCGCAAGAATTTCTTGTTTATAATCTGGAAAATAAACCAAAAATTTACACATTTGTGACCCAGGAAGTTAACGAAAAAATAATTTTAAAAATGGAATAATTTCTACTAACGATCGATTCGCAAGGCTATGGAAGGCACGCTATGTAATAAACAGGCGCAATTAAACCTCCCACCATTCACTCCCACTACTCACCATAAAATGTTATTTTTCAGAGATTAATCGATTTCGTTAATACATCTACAACTTATAAGTAGAAGCTATCATATATATATATATATATATATATATATATATAGAGAGAGAGAGAGAGAGAGAGAGAGAGAGGGAGAGAGGGGGGAGAGAGAGATACATAGTGCGCATGTGCAGACAGACTCTCACCCGTGGCTTATGCATGCGTACTTCATAACTCTGTTTGAAAGCGTTGAAACCATTCAAGTGTGAATATGAAAATCAACCTAAAGATCAAAAGAAAGTTATCATTAGATTTTTATACATAAACGTGTCATCATGAGCGCAAGAATTTCTTGTTTATAATCTTGAAAATAAACCAAAAATTTACACATTTGTGACCCAGGAAGTTAACGAAAAAAGAATTTTAAAAATGGAATAATTTCTACTAACGATCGATTCGCAAGACTATGGAAGGCACGCTATGTAATAAACAGGTGCAATTACACCTCCCACTACTCCCCATAAAATGTTATTTTTCAGAGAGTAATCGATTTCGTTAATTTCACAATTCATTGGAAAGATAAAACGTAAGTTTTTCTTCGTTTTTTCATTAATAAATATTCTTTAAAAAGTTTAAAATTTATTAATAAATAAATAGTTCAAATATGACATTTTCTTTAAAAATTGAATTTTATTTATTTAATTATATATAATTGTTATTAACAAAAAATTAAAACATTAACAATTTGTTAATGTTTTAATTTTTTCAATGAATATTAAATACTGAAAATTAAATACTATTTTAGCTTAAAATAAAAAAAATACCCATCAAGTTTCATTTATAAAGAATTAATGTAATTTAAAATTAAATTAATTCTATAAAAATAAATCGAGTAATGTAATTGTTCAAGTTTTTAATCAATCATCATGTAAAAATAATTGATAAAATTGAAGGAGTTCGTAACGTAAAAATAATTTTAACATTTGAAAGAAAGTTATTTCAAATTCTAAGGAAAAACATTGGTAAACAATTTCTTTAGCTTTTTTTACAGATATGCTTAAGATGTCAGCGAAACTAAAGAAACACCATTATTATTTTTAAATATTTCCATAAATTATTTTGCAAAACATTTGTGACAGTCTTCTAAACTAACCCTCTCGATACATAAATAGGTTGGTATAGACATGGTTAGGGTAGGTTTGGCGTAAGGTTTAGGGTCAGAGTTAGCTTGGGTCCTAATCTGCACCAATACATAAAATTAGAAATAAGAGAAAATTATTAAAAAAACCTTCGGTGCAGTTAATTATTTTCATGTAAAAGCATTATGTTGTACTTACTCAGTCATATATATATATATATATATATATATATATATATATATATATATATATATATATATATATATTATATCATACGATAAATAATATTTATATATATGATATATATATATGAATATTATTTATAAATATTATTTATCGTATGATAATATATATATATATATATATCTATATATATATATATATATCTATATATATATCTATATATATATATATCTATATATATATATAATTTTTTTCATGGTAAACAACTGATGATCCCTTAAAATAGTGTTAGAAACTAACTAATATAATAACTGTAAAAAATAAATTGACTTACATGAGTGATTTTCCACTGGAAGACTTGAGACTATAAGTTTTTTTTTTATATAATTTTATTTTATTTTTTTTATATATAGTTAAAACTATATATAAAAAAAATAAAATGGTTGAGAAACTTCCGAGACTATATGTATATATTTTATCTCTCACGGCACGAAAAAGAATTGAACAATATCAAGCAGAACTTTAATTAGAACGATTTTTCCATTTCCATAAGGGATATACGAAATGTCGAGTCGATGCCATTTTCGGAGTGGCCGGTTAGCTAACTAAGGGCAGATAAGTGTCGCGAAATGAGCGGTCGATAGAATAGACAAGGGCATTTACTCCGTTTTTATTGTTAGGATTATAAAAAGAAAAAAACACATAAGTAATAATAATAAAATATATATTTATTAAATAAAACAAATAGAAAATTGAATACTTTGTTCACCGGGATACTTTCCACGGTATAATTTTCGGTGCAATTTTAGTTCGCTCATTTTTCTTTATATTATCATCCTGATGAAGTCTTATAAATAAAGACGAAACGTTGATGTACACATAAAAAACATCCCTTTTTGGTTTTCCTTTTTCATTTTCCCATTACGTCGGATTACCTTCATCCTTCTCTTCCCATATATATATATATATATATATATGTATTTTTTATTAATTATAAAAGTGTGTATATATATATATATATATATATATATATATATATATATATATATATATATGAAGATTGGTGGCAGTCGACGCTAATGAATTTGCGTTTCAACTGTGGCAAAAAAGCAAAATTACGCTCTAAAATTTGCCACTGTCCACGTGCATTGACCTAATGGATCGTGATTCTCTTCTGAATCTACGAACTGCGTTCGAACCCGTCTGACCGCCTGAAACCGTTACTTCCTGCACTGATGAGGTGGTAAGTCCGAAACAACGGTGTCTAAATACACTTTTATATTTAATAAAAAATATTCATAATATATATATATATATTCATAATATATATATATATATATATATATATATATATATATATATATATATATATATATATACAGGGTGTTTCAAAAGTCTTGGGAACATAACGATTTTTAATAACTCAAAAACTATTAGGAGTTGAAAAATGAAATTGGTACCGTTGGAAAGGTTAAAGTTTCAAGTTTTGTGGGGAATCTTCAAAGTTGCTCAATATGAGCACCATTCGTCACACGGCAGACATCTAGTCGATAGTCCATTTCCTGCCAAACGCGTTCCAGCATCTTGACGTCAATGGTTCCCACAACTGCCGTTACTCGAGCCTTTAGTTCGTCAATATCTCTTGGAAGGGGCGGCACATAGACTTGTTGCTTGACAAAGCCCCAAAGGAAAAAGTCACACGGGGTAAGATCTGGAGACCTAGGAGGCCAGGGCATGAGAACGTCATCACCTCGCCCAGATCTCCCAATCCATCTACCAGGCAGCCTTGTGTTAAGAAACTGCCTTACTCTAAGACTCCAGTGTGGTGGTGCACCATCTTGTTGAAAAATGAAGTCATCAGATTCTGCTTGTTCCAACTGAGCCATTAACCAGTCTTCCAGCATGTTGAGATAGGATTCACCAGTGATAGTTGCCTCTTCAAAGAAGAACGGTCCATAGACACCTTTCTTGGAAATTGCACAAAACACGTTCACTTTTGGTGAATCTCGCTCGTGCTCAAGAAGTTCATGAGGATTCTCAGTACCCCATATGCGAGTGTTATGCTTGTTAACTTTGCCATTCAGATGGAAGGTCGCCTCATCGCTAAAAACAAGCCGGTCATCAAAGCCGTTATCTTCCAACTTCTCTTGCATTGCAATGCAAAAGTCACGGCGAAGTGGCTTATCAGTGTCCTTTAACTTTTGGACCAACTTGAGCTTGTAAGGTACCATTTGCAGTCGTTTCCTTAAGACACGCCAGACAGTTGCTGGAGCAAGCTGAAGTTCCCTACTGGCTCTTCTCACTGATTTACGGGGGCTCCGCTGAAAGGCTGTCCGAACTTGCTCAACTGCATCTTCTGAAGTTGAAGGGCGACCTGTTCGCTTACTTGGGCACAAACACCCATCTTTCACAAATTTAGCATGCCATCTGACAATGGATTTCCTTTCAGGGGCTTCTTTTTTAAATTTCCTGCGAAATGCACGCTGAACACATGTCCACAATTCAGTCTTTGCAAATTGGAGGACGCAAAATGCCTTGTCTTGTTTAGAGAATGCCATTACTGCACCTAGAAAGATAACACGAAAATCATTAGTATGACCAAAAACTTGATTAAAAGCAAGCTTTAAAATGGCACCAGTTTCATTTTTCTACCTGAAATAGTTCATGAGATATACGCATTTGTAATGTTCCCAAGACTTTTGAAACACCCTGTATCTGGGCACTTTCGAGTAGCTTTAATAACAAACAGTACTAATAGCTATATGCGAGATCCGAACACCGGTTCGAAGGTCACTCTGAGCTGCCTGGTAAATAACGGTCACGTGTCGATATTTACAGTTAAAGTTATTCTGCATTTTACTAATTAATTTGCGATGGCCCTTTGGTTAAGATCACCGACTACGAATCAGTGGCGATTTGTGTTCGGGGTTCGCGCCCACCGACCGTTGAAAATTAGTTCCTAGACTGAAGATTGCGTTAGCATGAAACATCGATGTCTCTAGGTATTTAAATATTTAATATTTATTTAAAAAATATTATTGTATATATATATATATATATATATATATACATATATATATATATATATATATATATTAGTACTGGCTGTCCCGACTTGGTGTTGCCCGGGAGTATTTATACTTTTAGTTTTGTTTGACATTCCTTCGCAAAGTTGGTACTCTTATGACTGACGCACCATGTTTCCGTGACTTCGCGTCGTCAATGTTCGGACAGGTTACGGAAGCGCCCAAGAGTTGCCGAGGCGAAAACTGCCAAACGCTAAATTGAAGACTGGCAGACGCTAACTTATGACGAAGAA